>JAKSZP010001563.1:0-127964 GCA_022478985.1 Massospora cicadina
TTCACCAGGAATTTCACCATTCAAAGCTAACTATGGGTATTATGTGAACTGGGAACCATTGCTATCTGCTGAAGCGGATAACCTCCCTGAGAGGGAACTTTTACAAAACATTCATCAAACTCATGCACTTTGCTCAGCTAATCTGTCTTAAGCAGTACATACTTACAAATGCTTTGCAGAAAAGAAGCGTGTGCCTGGTAAGGTGTTGGAAGTAAGTAGCCTAGTTTACCTGGATGCTCGCAAAATTCCTTTAGATGTAACATGTCAGAAACTTGCCCATCGGCGCGTAGGGCCTTACAAGGTCACAGAGTTTATAGGAAAGGTGGCTTACCGTCTTAAGTTGCCTGAAGGTTGAAAAATTCACAATGTATTCCATCATTCCCTCTTGCACAAAAATAAGGAATCTCCCTAGCACACCAGAAAAAACAAAGAGCTAGCACCACCACCAATTAAAGGTCCCTGTCTTGAGTATGAGGTGGATGCTATTAGAGGGAAATGAAAACATCATGGTAAAGTACAATACCTGGTTAAGTGGGCTGGATATCCTTCAGAAGAGAGCACTTGGGAGCCTGAGGAGAACTATAAGAATGCAGGCAAGCTATTAAATAAATGGAATAAGAAGGCCTCGCAGGTAGCTTCAGCCTTGGTGGGGGATGATGTCAGGGCTAATCCTGACATTAGTAAAGTTCTTGATATTACAGATATTGTCAGTCAGAGCAATATGATATGTTATCAGATTCTGGCGGTTGACTCAAAAATAAACCTTTGAAAACCATCAGATCGGGCAGATTATCCTCTCAACGCTTGAGCTAATGCCTATTTGCAATCTTAAAATTTGGGCCAATTATCTCAATGACAATTTGATTTGTATTTTATCAGGCGCTTGGCCTTAATAAGATCGCATAAAATGGCCAATTTTTGATGCTTTAAATCTTGACAATTGGTCCCAATTATCTAAACATAATCAATTTAAATGTATACAAATTAATTTGGGGATGACCTGAAGTTAATGTCTAAAAATCCTGTGGACTTCAGATAAACAAAAAATGTAATCAATATCCCGCCTGAGACCATCTAGTACTAAAAAAAAATATCCCGCCTGAGGGCGAAATTTGTATGTTGATCCACATAATCAGCATGATAGCACTTGCGTGGACTGCCCAAAAGAGGTTACCTAGTGCTATCAAGGAAAAGGCCTGCTTGACGTCCCAATTAGGGGTGTGTCATTTTCTTCAATTGAGGCCAAAATTTCACAGAAGTTGTGTTTTGTCAGCAGTATGATGAAACTGAGATCCAGAAGATCTTAGGACAATTTTTCATGCTTCTATAACAATTTTTGTACCTGAAATCCTCCCAATTTTGAGAGTATTTTGCCACCAATGAACCTAAGAAAAGGTTTCAGTCATAGGCCGAACTGAGTGGCAAAATAGCTGTTGAAATTTTGTGCGGGAATGTTGCCAGAAGATGCCCTAGAGGTATGGATACCAGTGCCTGGCCTAATGAACATTATCTAATAAATAACTTGCATTAAAAGTCTTATTTATCCTTTTCCTGGTTTTTATTTGAATTCCAACCTTGGAGAAGTGTTGAAAAACTGGAAGGACCAAATTCCCAGATTTGTATTAAAGCCTGCCTCATTAGAGGTTCCCAAACCTGAAGATAAAATTATGCCTAAAATTGGCCAGAAGAGTTAAGGTGAATTTAGTAGGCTGCTGAGTTTCTAATTGGTCCAAATCCCATAAACCACAGGCACTATTGAGGATCAACCATCGGTACTTTGGCCCAAATAGACATGTAGGATAAAACCTTTTAAGTGATTAATCCTCAGATTATAACAACTGGTGCTCACTCAAAACTGATTACATTCTTTGAAATGGATTCCCATGACCAATTCCTGGCTGAATCAGCCAGATAACCAAGCGACAATGAGATGGAAACCAACGATAAGGAAATCTCAGATTATTTTAATACCAGCCACCACAGCTCTGAAGCGGGTACCTCCTACTCCCTGAATATTATCACAGTGGGGGGAGCTCATGAAGATGCAACCAGCCCAATTGATCTTACATCTTCAAGCGTAAAAAGCTATGCTTGAAACCCTATATCAGGGTTTTAGGATTGGTACTTCACAAATTGATCCCTCCTTCAGCCTGTTCTACTATCTTAAGGATCAGGCACTCAAGATGGAGATATATATGGAGTACTACGATGCTACCATGGCATCTCTTGCCAAACATCTCACCAACAGTCAAGCAACTAATGCATTCCTGGTTAACTTTGTTCAACCTACAATAAGCATACTCAGCGAATAATTGCTAGACAAAATCTGTAAATCATGGAAATCTACCATGTGCAAGGGGAGGAATAATCTTACTAAAATGCCCTACTGAACAAGCTAAATTCCAGTTTTGCTGAAGTCTGAAAGGCAATTATTGACAATAAAGGACTTGCCAATGAAGCTCATGAGAGATTAAACACCCTCGAGGAGCTTCTGAACAAAAGGGTCCCAAAAATAGCCGCAGAAGTTCTGGCCCACCATGGGTTATCACAAGAATGGGTTTAAACTATGATTAACTGCTATCAAAAGCTGGAAAGCCATTCAGATAGCCTATTATCTCAATCAGAACAACTTACCATACACGCCACTTCAGGCCAAAGAAATCACCTGGAGTTATGTGTAAAAGTTGATGACTTTAAAGAGTATGTTTGGGCTGAGCTGGAAACCATCAACAAAAACTTTGAGGACCTTGCAGAAGAGCCAGCCGTCCCAATTAGGGATGAAGAAGATGCTTATATCAAAGAGGAATTTCTAAACCTTGGACTGTGGTGTCAATATTGCAGGACAGAAATAATGAAATTACTCATGGAACTCTAGAACTCAGAATGCAGTTATCAACTGCAAATTCCTGAGGAAACATTATAGACAAAGATATAAAAAGCTTAACAACTAATCAAGCTTATTCAAAGATGAGTATGACAACCTTAAAAAAGGATTTAAATCCCTCAAACAGCAAGGCTGCCAATGCTTGCCCAACTTTGACAAAAAAGAAACAGGAAAAAGCTCCACTTATCCAGCCAAAAAACAGTCTGGGAAAGTACCTAAGGTCCAAATTCAGGTGTCAGAATCCAGTAGTTTGGAGCAATATCATGAAAACAATGATTGGACATTGACACTGATGCAGAAACTGATATTTGAACATCCATTCTATGCCTAGAGCCCTATCATCAATCCTGAATCCAGATACTTCTCAACAGGAAAAAGAGCCAATTATCGGCAATGATACACCAAGACGCTCAAGAAGAAGTACAACCCCTATGCCCAAAATAGGGAGAGATGACTTCAAACCACTGAATTTACCAAAGTTTGATAAATATGGAAACGTTCACTCTTTCCTGGAATTATTTGAAAAAGCAATGAGAGGAGCATCAGACCATGTGAAAGGATCAGCACTGATTAACTCACTTGATGCCCATAGTTGTGACCTCGTTATGCCCTATTTGGGTGATGATTGGTCCTACATGGATGCCAAAATTGCAATAACAAAACAGTTTGGAGGGCCTGAGAAACTAGAAACCCAAAAAAGAGAGCTTCTTAATATTAAATAGAAACAGAATGAGACTATTAAGGATTTTGCGGATAGATTATTCCATGAGGCACAAGTTCTATGAGGGTGCAATGCAATAGACAAATTTGACGCCAAGATTGCAATTGAGCACATGTTTATGCCCTTCCATGAACTGCAAAATGTTATGCTGCCTACTTTAATGGAAGCTTGGAGATCCAAGAGCTTACCAATTACCTGTGAAGCTGTTCCTGTAATTTCAATACTTCTAATTAGGCCAAAGATCAGAAAAAATCTCGATTTTTGGTCCCAAAAAGCAACATGATGTCTGACCAGGGGAAAAATTTCTAAAATATGTACCAAAAATTTGAGCAAAAGCAGCAAACAGGGCCAAATACTTGCCACATTTGCGGCCAACAAGGGCATTTTGCTAGACAATGCTTCAGACGGACCAACAAAAAGCATGGGGTCAATTTTGCTTTAGAAATCAACAGTGACAATGAGATGGGAAAAGAGCATGTGGAGTAGAGGCGGAATGCTCTAACTCCACCGATTTTCAAACCGTTCCACCTGACCCTGATGAGCTCTTTAGGGTCAAAGATGTTGCTAAAGATAACCGCCATCATATCATGGCCATTGATTTCATGAAGGTCACTACTGAGCTACATCAAATGCAACTAAACCCCTAAAAATTACTAAGAAAGCCTGAACGGAAGGATCAAAACCCTACGCAAATCAGATCATTGATCAGGGTTTAGACCTCCAACCCAGATGTTTGACTGATTTGCCTAAACTTAACAACGTTCAAGTAGCCATTCCCATAAGGCCTTAGCAGATAACTTCCCAGATATTTGCTCAAGTTTGAAATTGCACCTGGAATCGGTCAGCAATCCAGTATTAACATAATAAATACCTCTGAATGTAATTATGTGAACATAGCAGTAAACAAGGTGTGAGTTCAGGCCATTGTTGATAATGGTGCTCCTATCATTATAGTCAGCACAAAATTGGTTAGAAAACTGAAAATTGTGCCCGATGTTGCCCACTGTCAGGAGTATGGAACTGCTGGAGTGCATAAAACCAAATCGCTGAGCGCCTACAGTACCCTACCACTCTGATTTGGATCCATCATAGTAATAGCACCTGCTATAGTGTTTCCAAATACAAACTATGATATCCTAATTGGGACTGATTTCCTTAGAAGATATGCAGTTGTTACCAATCATATGGACGATAATCTTACCATTCTGGGTCAGGATATTCCACTTTACTACAACCGTGATAAGGCAGTTGATAAAGAAACCCAGCCTGTTCATAAATCTGGCCTACAAAGATGGAGTCATCGCGATTGATTATCCAAAGCTCAGTCAAAGATAAAACCACTTCCCACTCAGATTGATGAGTCAAATGACATTCCGCTTTGATCAAATCAGACCACTATACCATCTGAAGAACAAGCAATCATCCCTATAGGACTAACAATTAATATCCCAGAAGGCCTGTACAGTGAAATATATCAAAGATGGTCTAAATCTTGGTTCAAACCAAACATTGCCCCTGGTAATATCATTCCAGGCCACGGAGAAATACATATCCTATTTGAAAACCTTCAAAATTGCCCATTTCTATTAGGCGACATCAAACAATCACCTTTCTGCATCTGTTTCCTACCAAAAAATTCACTCATTCCATGAGTTTAGAACTTTTTCAAATTAAGGCTCCTTGATAAGGACCAACTCAGCATACATGATGTTGTCCCTATGGCCAATTTAAGCAACCTGACAACAAAAGAAAGGCCAATCTCAGGAGTTATTCTCTAAATATTGGGAAATACTTGCACAAGACAATTTTTACTTAGGTTGTGCTAATGGTGTCACCCACAAAATCGATACTGGAGATCATAAGCCTATTTAATTATGCCTATTTAGACGCTCAAAATTGTCAGAAGAAGCAGTATCCAAGGATATAAAGGAACTCCTTGATTGCGGCATGCTAGTCCCTTTAAAAAGTCCATGGGCAGCACCAATTTTAATAGTAAAAAATAAGGATGGAAGCAACTTAGTAGTCATTAACTATCAGAAGTTAAACAACATCACAAAGAAGGACTTGTACCCACTGCCACAAATTGACAAATTCTTGGATAGGCTAGGGGGAGCGAAGTTCTTCTCAGCAATGGATCTTATCAGCGGATATTGGCAAGTAGATCTTCCTGAAGAGGAGCACAATAAGTGTGAAAATATAACACAAGAGGTCCTATTCCAGCTGACAAGAATGCCTCAAGGGCTCTGCAATGCCCCGGCCACATTTCAACAGGCAATGAACACAATCCTGGGAGATTTAAAATTGTCATGTGTACTAGTGTACTTTGATGATATCAACATTTTCAGCCACACTTTTGATGACCACCTGGAAAACTTAAAGGAGGTTTCAAAAGGCTAGATGCTGAAAACTTAAAAATTAAGCCCAGAAAATGTCAGTTTTTCAAAAAGTAACTGGAACACCTCAGATTTGTGATTGATAAGATGGGCCTTTAGCCCCAACCCTCTAAGCTGGATGCCATCTACAAAATTAAATGGCCTGAATCCAGACGCAATATTCAGGTATTCCTAGGCATGATCATGTACTATTGCTGATTTATCGCTGACTTCACACAATTTGGAGAGCCGCTTTTCTATCTTCTTAAAGATAAGGTCCCATTTGACTGGACTCCAGCTTGCCAGGATGCATTTGAACAACTCCAATTGGCCCTATTGAGCGCGCCTGTTCTTCAATATCCAGACTTTAATCAAAAATTTATTGTCCAAACTGATGCATCCTGAACAGCAGTGTGTGCCGTGTTATCCCAAGTTGGAGAAGACAGTGAAGAACATCCAGTTGCCTTCACTAATCAGACCTTAAACATTCACAAAAGAAACTACATGGTGTTGGAATTAGAATGCTTAGCTGTCATATATGCTTGCAAGAAATTATGGGTCTATCTTCATGGTACTCATTTCAAAGTTGTTACCAATCATGATTCCCTAAGATGGTTGAATAAAAAACAGAACCTTAGGGCCAATTAGCGCGCTGGGCATTAAAGCTTTAAGCCTATGAGTAAACTATTGAGCATTGAGCAGGTGCAAAACACCAAAAGGCAGACTGTCTATCCCAACTACCCACCATCACAATAAAAAGTCATACTGTCAATGAGTTGTTTATGAAAATTATCAGCGGAGAGTGTCAGGATGAGCCTGAATCTGTCAAAAATACTATTGGATCTACAAAAAAATACAAACATCAAAAAATGGGATGCTTTACAAGATCGTTGAGGATAAAAAGTTTATTTTCCCAAGACCATCAGCCTGAACAGACCTAATAATGGCAGCGCATAAGGCCATAAGGCATGGCAGATTCAAGAAGATGAAGGAGCATCTGAAGCAATTCTACTACTAGGAGTCAATGCATTTTAATATCCAAGAAAAGCTAGAATGCTGTGCAGAGTGCCAAGATGAAAAAACATTCCAAAAAATTCACTTCTTACCAGCTTGTTTGGCCCAACTTTTCCTGGCACACTGTATCTATTGACGTTGTTGAACCACTTCCAACAAGCAATGTGAAGGCCAAGTACATAATTGTAGCCATTGACCACTTGACCAAATGGGTTGAGGCCAAGGCTACATGGGAAGCTGGAGCGGCAACCACCAAGTTTGTACTTGAAAACATCATCCACAAACATGGATGCCCTCAGGTTATATCTGACCAATAATGGAACCAACTTTACCGCCAATGTTCTTGCCAAGCTCAACCAACTAATGGGAGTCTGTGGTGTGCTTTCTGCTCCCTATCACCCCAAAACTAATGGGACTGTTGAGTGTGCAAATGTGATGTTGGTGAACATTATCCAGAAATTAATCTCAGCCAAACCATCTGAATGGAGTACATATATAAGTTTGGCAGTCTTTGTCTACAATATTTCCTACCATTCATCAACTAGGATGTCTCCATTTCAAGTGTTATTGGTAGACATCTGGCCCTACTAACGCTGCTATAATTGGCCCCAGAGGATCCCAGCAAAAACACTTACCCTCAGTACATTGAGAAGCTTGAGGATATCTTAATCAAACCACAAGATCAAGCTTTTGACAACAGTTTCACTGAGAAAAAGGCCCAACATCAAATGGACTTAAAGAATTGCTACCCACTGGCTGAATTTGAAATTAATGATGAAGTTCTATTTTTCAACTCATACGGATTTACTGAATGCAAAAGTTAGATTGCATCTGGGTTGGGCCATTTGAAGTGATTGAGAAAACATCTAAGTTCATATACACCATCAAGGATATTAGGACTGGCCATATATACAACTGAGTCCATCCAAAATTCCTAAGAAGGTTTAATCAGTGGGCCAATTAGGAAAAGAAAGGAATTAAAAGAATTAAAAAACACAAAAATAAAACTTTAAAAAACAAAAAAAAACTTATAGTTTTATACAAATTATTACTTTAGTTTGCACTTGAGGTTGGGGAGGGGATTCAACTTCAGACTCAATGAAAATTCAGGCCATCATTATTCAGACTCATCAGCTGGTCTGGCCAAAGTTACCAAATAGAAAAACCAACTCTATTCCCATTGGGCGTTTGGGCTGATAAGAAAAGACCAACATAGGCTAATTGGGAATCATAGGACTTATGTTTGAGTCAAGAAGGGGGAAATGTCAGATTCCGGTGGCTGACTCAAAATAAACCTTTGACGACCATTAGATCGGGCCAATTATTCTCTCAACGCTTGAGCTAACGCCTACTTGCAATCATACAATTTGAGCTGATTATTTCAACTACAATTTGATTAAGTATTTTATCAGGCGCTTGGCCTTAATAAGATCGCATAAAATGGCCAATTTTTGATGCTTAAAATCTTGACAATTGGTCCTAATTATCTAAACACAATCAATTTAATTGTATACAAATTAATTTGGGATGACCTGAAGTTAATGTCTGAAAATCCTGTGGACTTCAGATGAACAAAAAATGTAATCAATTTCCCACCTGAGGATGCAATTTGTATGTTGATCCATGTAATTGGCATGATAGCACTTGTGAGGAATGCCCAAAAGAGGCTACCTAGTGCTATCAAGGAAAAGGCCTGCTTGACGTCCCAATTAGGGGTGTGTCATTTTCTTCAATTGAGGCCAAAATTTCACAGAAGTTGTGTTTTGTCAGAAGTATGATGATAATGAGATCCAGAAGATTTTAGGACAATTTTTCATGCTTCTATAACAATTTTTGTACCTGAAATCCTCCCAATTTTGAGAGTATTTTGCCACCAATGAACCTAAGAAAAGGTTTCAGTCATAGGCCGAACTGAGTGGCAAAATAGCTGTTGAAATTTTGTGTGGGAATGTTGCCAGAAGATGCCCTAGAGGTATAAATACCTGCACCTGACCTAATGAACATTATCTAATAAATAGCTTGCAATAAAAGTCTTATTTATTTTATAATTTTCCTGGTTTTTATTTAAATCCCAACCTTGGAGAAGTGTCAACAAACTGGAAGGATTAAATTCCCAGAATATATTGAAGCCTGCCTCATTAGAAGTTCCCAAACCTTAAGAGAAAATTACACCCAAAATCAGCCAGAAGAGTTGAGGTGAATTTAGTAGGCCTAGTGAGTTTCTAAATGATCTGAATCCTGTAAACAATGGGCACTATTGAGGATCAACTATCGGAACTTTGGCCCAAATATATGTGCAGGATAACAATTTCCAATCAAGCAATCCTCGGATTTTGACATATGTGATGAAGTTAGATTGAATAATTGCATATTAAATGAATGATTTTAGTGGAAATGTTTGATAAGTGTTTAAATTACCTCATTTGTAATATTATTAAGTCAATTAATTGCACCAAAACAAATTTATGATGAGACTGAGATGATTCCCACTATCTTTTAAAATCACATGTGTTATGATTTCAATATGACTGGACAATAAGCCCTAGGTTGTGAGGGCAGGATGGATGGATCCGCCAAGATTGATATGATTAATGGTAACCTGAGCACCTCAAAATTTGGCAATATTGGATTGTTGGTAAATCGCCTTGAATTGGGCGTCGTGAGATTAACAAATGAATAATAAATGTAACCAATGAGATACAGAAAATTGAGTTACTAAGCCATGTAAGTAGTATCATCCAAAATTGTTACAATATAAGCATGATGAGTTGATTGAGGAAGGTTTGAGGTATTAATAGTTGAATTTAGCAGAACAGCGGGAATCAGATGTAATAAAGTATTTATATAGAAGAATTGTGGGAGCAAGTGCTCCATAGTTATTTTATAAAGTCTATTATTTTATTTTCAGGAAAATGATCCTCACATCGTTGATCATAGCTGCTCAGTGGTTCAAACCCTGTGCCAAAACCCTTTGAGGTATTCCTCACATACTGCCAATTTTACTACAGTGGTGCTCACTACAGGGGTCCCATAGATTAATTATAATATGAAAAAAACTCAGTTGTCAGCCATGTTGCCTCAAGTTGCCTATGTGGAGCTTAAACTGGCATTCGATGCTATGCTTAAAAAGCAATATGAGCTGCTCCAGGAGATCCACTGCAATAAGCTGCCCCCATTTGATTGCAAAGGGGATATCTATGGGTACTTTAAGTGATTCGAGATTGCAACTGAAGGAGTCTCAGGTTGACAAAGAGCAAAACTGTTGATTTCTTCCTTGGTTGTTGGAAGTGCTGATCAAATCGTCTATTATCTTTTAAGCAGCTCCTTTATATACCAAGAAGTCAAATACATGTTGCTGCAGTTGTTTGGTGGAACTGCAAAGATGTTGCAGTGGAAAGCTGAATTTTTAACCATTAAGTTTCAGCAGAATGAAACCCTCACCACGTTTGCTGAACAATTTATGGTGGAAGCTCACATGCTAATTAAGCTGGAGTTTTATCCAAAGCGGAAGTGTTTATTGCAATGACTTCTGCTGTGAAGCCATACCATGAGTTACATAACGTTATGGCCACCCTGTTGGGTGAAGATGTACCTTTGCTTAAACTTGTTCAGTTTTTGCACCATATATCAGCCAACTATCCTCCATATAATGTTGAGCAAAATCCTTATGCTGTAAATGCTGAATCATCATATTTGGGAAACACTGGCAGTCCAGTGCAGAATTCACCAGGTTATCATCAGCAGTTAAACGTCCAACCCATTCCCGCTTATTGTCCCTGGGCCAACTATCTCCCTATACCTGCTTATTCTGATCACTTACAGCTTAACTCTCATTATGGTTTGTATCACATTAGTCAGGGATGTGAGCCCTATGGGGTTAGCTGTATTAAATGCAGTTGTAAGGGGCATCTGGAATGATGGTACCCTAATCAATTGGGCTCTTGTGTACAGCCAGGACAGCACAGCCATGGAAAAGTCAGAGCGGAGTAGATAAGAGACTCTCTATCTCCGCTATACCAAACCAAGATGTCTCACCTGAACCCAAATTAGATTATTCAGCGGAAGTTTCCTTACACAATGAGTCAGTTTTATATCAGCAGCCAGTTGGAGGGGTGAATGTTTTGACACAAGTACAGTCAGCGACTATGGCAGAAAAGGGGTCTCAGATGCACGTTGAGCCATATGCCCGTCAAATGATCTACCAAGTAACCCCTGAAAAGTTAGACCCATTCTTGGATGCACCTTTTTTTCAAGCAGTAAGTCGCTTTTCCAGTCAAAGCTATTATAAACCAATACCCCAGAATTGATAAGGGGATTGTGTGTTTTCTTGAAAACAGGGATTCTTTAGATGTCCATGTTATTAACAGTTGAGATGCATCCTACTCTGAATGTACTTACTGTGACCTGGTTGTAACTAAGACCCAAGTATGTGCTATCATAGATACCGGTGCCCCCATCAACATAGTTTCCACTAAATTGGTGACCCAGTTGTCATTAAAACCAGACGTGAAACACTGGATGGTATACAGCACTGCTGGAGTGGAAAATATGGTCTCTGAGGGAGCATACTGTGCACTTCTGCTGAGGTTTGGTTATATTGTCATGGTAGCTCCAGCTATAGTGTTACCAAATAGCAATTACAATCTGTTAATTGGAACTGCCTTCTTGCGGCACTATGGGGCTGTTATTGATATGATAAATGAGACTTTTGAAATATTGGGTCAGCGAATCCAGTCCACTTCACATCTAATGGAGTGCCAAATGATCCGGTGCATATGGGGAGTATTAATCTAGCTTATAGCGATGGAGTATTCCAGTAAACTACCATTGATTAAAGGGAAAAACCCAGGCCCTTCCTCGACAGATATATGAATATCAAGGAATGCCACTTAGAGCTGCTGGATCTATATCCATTCCATCTGGGCATCAAATTATATTGAACACTGACTTGGTGATTGCTGTTCCAGACAGTCTCTATGAGGAGGTATTTGGGCCATATCAGCAATCACGGTATGAGCCCCACATGGCCCCAAGCATTATTTTACCAGGGCAAAGGGAGATCAAAGTTTTTCTTGAAAATCTACAAATGGTACCACTGCATATCCGCTGCCACCAAATAGTAGCATACTTACACTTAATCCCAATTGAGGAGGTTCTTTCAGTTTATGAATTTGGGTCCCTGGAGGAATTTGGTCTGCCTTTCAAAAAACAGCACAGTGTAATGGCAGTTGTATCATGCAATGAATTAATGGGGCTGTCAGAACCACAGAAGGATAGGGCAATTGCTTTATTTCAAAAATATAAAGAGATTTTTGCTGTCAACAACCATGATTTAGGATGTGCACCGGGGGTGGTTAATAGGCTGGACACTGGAGATCATCCACCCATCAGGTCAAGGCCTATCTGCTGATCAAGGGTGGTGGAAGAAGTAGTAACTGAGGAAATTGACAAGCTATTAGCTCAAGGGATGCTTGAACCGTCGAAGAGTCCATGGGTTTCATCTGTTCTGATTGTTAAAAAAAGGACGGTACCAACCATGTAGTAATTGACTACCAAAAGCTCAACAGCATAACTAAAAAGGACTCATATCCCTTACCACGGATTGATGGCTCTTTAGTTTGGCTAGGGGGAGCTCGTTTCTTCTCAGCTATGGACCTGATATTGGTCTATTGGCAAATCAAGTTGCCATCAGTGGAGCAGGAGAAGCGCGCGGTAATCAAAACTAAAGGTCTTTTCCAGCCAAATCGGATGCCACAAGGGTTGTGTAATGCCCCAGCTACATTTCAACAAGCAATGGATACTATTCTGGGGGACCTAAAATTGTCATGTGTCCTTGTATACCTTGACAACATTAATGTTTTCTCCCAAACCTTCTCTGAACACCTCAACCATTTAAAAGCTGTATTCCGCCAGCTCGCTGAGGCCAACATCAAGATTAAACCCCAGAAATGCCACTTCTTTAAGGACCAGCTGGAGTACCTGGGGTTTGTGATTGATGCCACAGGGCTGAGACCTCAACCAGCCAAAGTGGAAGCTAATTGAAAAATGACTTCCGCCCTCCAGCAAGTGGGATATACAGGTCTTTTTGGGAATGGTCAGATATTACCAGCACTTCATCCCTAACTTTAGTTGTATTGGAGGTCCATTGTTTGAATTATTAAAAAAGGATGCCACGTTTGAATAGACTAAGCATCAGCAATGCACTTTTGTTATGCTTTGAGTGGTGTTAACCAGTGTGCTGGTGTTACGCTATCCCAAATTTTGAAAAAGAGTTTATTGTTCAGATAGATACATCCATTTCTGTTGTAGGGTCAGTCCTATCCCAAAAAAGATGAGAAAGGAGAAGAGCACCCTGTAGCATACTGTAGTCACAGTTTGAACAACCATGAACGCAATTACACCATGACTGAGAGGGAGTGCTTGGCGGTGATCTATGCTTATAAGCAATTTCAGGTGTATTTGCATGGGGTAAAATTCAAAGTTGTAATGAATCATGCCTTGCTATGCTGGTTACAAAATTGGAAGAACCAGAAGGGCGTCTAGCCTGATGGGCTCTTAAGTTGCAGGCATACAATTTTGAAATGCTTCACTGACTCAGAGTAAAACACCAGAATGCCAATTGTTTATCAAGATTACCTATGATTTCAGTTACTGTGGATCTGAGTGATATCCTGTTTGATAAGATGCTTAGTGGCAAGTATAACAATAACCTGCCCCCATTCATCAAGATATTGGACGGAATAAGGGCCAATACATTTCAGAAAAATGAGGAATTATATAATTGGATAGGGGACACTACCATGAATATCCCAAGACCTTCCACCCGCCCAACTATTATTATGAGTGCACACTGAGCAGTTGGACATGGTGGAGTGCGTAAGACCATGGAATTATTGCAGCCTCAGTATTACTGGGAAAGCATAAACTTCTATATTCTTGATACTATCTCCTCCTGTCACCAATGCCAATTAGAAAAGCTGTTTTTCCAGAAGACTTCATACCAGTTAGTGAAGCCGCACTTTTCCTGGTACACCATTTTCAATTGATGTGATGGGTCCTGTTGAGTAATTGAATGACCCTAATTATTAATATTCAATCATATCAGATATCAGTGATTATGGATCAGGTATATCCTAAGTATATCCAAACTTGGGATCCGCGGCCTAGCAATTTCACTTAATAATATTTAACTATGATGACATGGGCTTGAGGGCTTTGTTGGTTAGGTTGGACTTAAATTAAGTTTTGACATAATGACTTGGGCACGTGGGCTTTGTTGATCTATGTCAAAATTATTTTTTAATGTTGGTTGAGTTTTTGATCAAATTAATTACTAATTAATGATATGAATCACCTTGGTATGTGCTGCCAATTACATGTGAAAGTGAATCAGTTAAGCTATTTTGAAGATGTGTCCAAAATGCCATCTCAAGAATGATGATGGTGTTTACTCTGACCCTGAGGCTGAGCAGGATGCCCTGAGTTGAAGTATTTGTAGATGTTCTTACAAATATTTTACATGGCCAATTGTCATTGAAAAT
The DNA here is from genome assembly GCA_022478985.1 of Massospora cicadina. NCBI lineage: Eukaryota > Fungi > Entomophthoromycota > Entomophthoromycetes > Entomophthorales > Entomophthoraceae > Massospora > Massospora cicadina. The sequence continues at coordinate 14,533 of JAKSZP010001563.1, forward strand.
GAGATGTCATGGGTAAGATGTGGTGAATATTTAAACCCTATAAATAACCTCAAGTTGATACTAATAAAAAAATGGTCAACTACTGGATTAAGTTTATAATTTAATCTATACACTTTTTATGTTTGGTATCTTACTTTGTATTAGTCAGTATTTACTTGGGATCAGTAAGATCAGGACGGCATGCCATTATCCAAGTAAACTACAGGGTATATGATTTAAGTACTACTAAGAAGTTATATTTTAAATTCTAATCACCATCCTGTCTATTGTCCTCACACAATAGACGCACAAAACTCCACCACACCTCTAAAAAATAACCAGCCCTCTGAAGCAGAACCCAAAAATACAAAGTGGCGCTCATGTCTGGGGCCTCAGATAGTGACCGCGCTGAACAGAGCAATCCCAATCAATTATTTAGAACCATCACCGGGCCTAATGGGAATACTGAAATGACTGTGTCCCAGATTAATTGGGAAGATGTACCCACTATTACCTATCCTGACGATCCCTTTTCACCTGAAGAGCTGGAACATCTTGAGCAGCAGTTGTTAAGAGGGTATCAATTAGGACAAGGGTCCGTGGACAATAGTAGCAACCCTTTTTACTGCCAACGACAGCAAGATGTGTTGTAATGAGATATCTTGCTCATCATCAATTAAGTGTAGCTCAGATCTGAAACAATTTAATTAAGATAGAGAATATCGCCCAATACTTAATTTAATTTGTACATCCCACCTCTAGAAATTCTCAGATGACAATTGCCCACCATCATGCAGCCATTACTGAGTTGGTGAACTTCTCTCACAACTCCAGACAGGTGGGTCAAATTTTAAATGAGTAATTGGAAGCCAACTTCGCTGAGGTCCATTCTAGTTTGGAGGCAAATTTACAACTTAGCCACTTGGGCTAATGACCGGGTAGCAGGATTAGCACAAGAACTAAACAACAGATTGCATCCTATATTTGAAAATTTTAGAGGAAAGAGGAGTCACCAAATCTTGGGTCAGCAATATCAATAAGACTACTATTAATGCTTCAGAGTTCATGAGACTTAATCATGAAGCCCAAGGGGCGCAGTTAAACCATAATGATAAATTCGTGACCAGTATCGACATTTGAGCACCCAAATTTCGCAGATGAAGGATGAATACACTGTAAAAATCAATTACTGGCAAACACAATTTGAGGACCAATGTTTGAAAAATGAAAAAAATCAAGGCTCTATTTTTTTTTTTTTTTTTAGTACTAGATGGTCCCAACCCAAAGGGGGGGATTCATCGATAAAATCAAGGCTCTATTGATCATCTTAATTTACAATTCAATAGTCTCAATGATTATGTTAATGTTATTAATGAGTCAAACAATAATCTCCATGGAGAATTGAACCAGTGCAAAAAGGCAATAAAAGACAAGGACCAAGTGATATCCACATTGCAACTACAAGCTACTAGCTTGAATGAGGAAATTGCAAAATTAAAGTTAAAAAACCAAAATCGTGTCAATTGGAAAAACAAAAAATAATGAGCAAACTTGAGCTCTGGATGACAGGCGTTGTCATTGTGCTACAAACCACTTGAATGAAAATTCTTCTGTATATTATTGGGATGAAGATTCAGAAATAGCTACCAAAACGGACGCTGGGCCACGTTGACAAAAGCCTAGCAATATGGTTGCTTTGGCTAACCCTACCCCTCAAACTGGGATATGATGCCCCAACGCCCTAGCACTCCTGGCTCTAGTCAACAAAGAAATGATCATGATAACCAGGAACAGGGAAGTGATAATTATAAACCAGCAGACCTGCCAGCCTTTGACAAGAACAGAAGTTTACCATATTTGTCAAACGCTTTTAAATGGCCATGTATGGGGACAGTGACTATAACAAAGCAGCCACCTTGATTAACTGCTTGGATGAGTGGAGCATTGAGTTGATTATGCCTCACATTAATGAAAATCCAACATATGCCTTAGTCAAGGAGGCCGTGCTTCATGAATTTGAGGTCCAGAACGAATGTTGACCAGAAAATCCAAGTTTATGAACATCAGCTTTAATTAAGATGAAGCAGTTGACAAATTTGTGGATTGATTCTATCGTGAAGCTCAAGTTCTCTTAGGCACATGGGCTATGGTCGATTTTGATGCTAAGATTGCACTAGAGCATGCAGTAGAACCTTACCCTAATTGATCAAACACTCTATTGTCTGCTTTCATGTAAAACCCAGAAACATCTAAATTGGTTGACTATTTGCTCAGATGCTTAACAAATTATGGCCCTCCTGATACTGGTTACAGATTGGGAACCACTGCCTTTGCGGAAAAGCCCTTTGAAACCAATAAGAAAATTGACAGTAATCTGCCTGTAAAAAATGAGCAAAACTCAAATGCAAGAGCCCCACAGCCAGTGAGTGAAATTACTTGCTTTAATTCCAATTTTAAAGGTCACTGTGCTTCCTGATGCCGTCAGTGAAATGTCAATATAGTCCTTCCCAATACTGTGTGGAGGAAAAGAACAAGCACAATAGATGTGGGATGCTATATTGTGCCTAAGATACTAGTCCCACCCAATCAACAATAAAATGATGGCCACAGGGCCTCATTTAACAATGAAATCGAATCTATTTTAGTATTGAATGAAGACAACTCAAATGTAAATGTGGTAACTCGCTCCCAGAGTAAGGTTGTCACACCTGAAGCCTCTGAAGTAGTCACTAAACCCTATGTGCAACAAATACTTGAGAATGTTCCAGACAATGGGCTGAGCAATGCAGCAGATACCCTAAGCCTGAAAGGGGTCAATATAGCAATGCTAATCAACACATTCATCAATGAATGTCCCAGTATTGGGAATACTCTGAAGCACACGTTAACTCCCTGGATTCTTCCCATATGCACTTAGTAAACTCTATTGATTCTTACTACTCTGAGTGCACTTATGTGGATATTATGGTCAACTGGTTTTAGTTGTACCTATTGTTTATAGTGGAGCACCTGTAAACGTTGTTTCCATGAAGCTGGTTAAGAAATTGAAAATAGCTCTGGACATAGACCATCATCAAGAATATGGGACCACAGGCCTTAACAGCACTAAGAGTGAGGGAGCTTACAGCGCTTTGCCACTGCAATTTGGAGCTTTGGTAGTAGCTTCACCCGCTATAATGCTTCCAAACGCCAATTATAACATATTAATTGGAACTAGTTTTTAAGGATTTATGGGATCTCATACAATTTTAAAGAAAACATATTAATGATAATGGCCAATCACTTCCAATTTATTACTATTGCAACAATACAAAGCCCATAAGCCATTGTAGAAATTTTATCAATATATCTTATGCCGATGGGATAATACCAGTAGGATATATTCAGTGAGGGAATCAAAGCCGCCCCATGCAATCGCCATAAATGAAAATTGAGGAATACCTCTAAGTATGAATAAGGATGTGATGATAGCTCCAGGCCATCAACTGGTTATGAGGACTGGGACCACACTGGATATTCCAGAAGGACTGTATGGGAAGGTTGTATCCCCATGGCATCATTCTCAAATGAAACATAGCGTGGCGCCCGGAATACTTATACTGGGGCATGAAGAGATTGGTGTCTTACTAGCAAATTTGACCAGCCAAAATATCAAGGTCAAGAAATATCAAGTAGTCGCTTTTGTGCATCTGTTTCCAAGGGATGAGTTAATATCAGCTATCAAATTTGGTGACTTATCCAAGTTTGGCTTACTGACCAAAACCCTTGGGGCACATACTGTAATATCTCAAGAATTGTTTACCAGATTATCAGAACAACAGAAGGATGAAGCACTAGAGTTGTTTGAACAATACTCCAAAAATTTTGCCAAAGATGACCAAGATTTAGGTTGTGCAAAAGGAGTTCAGCATTTTGTTGATACCAGAGACCATATGCCTTTTAGAATGAGGCCAATTTGGCGCCCTAGGTCTAGTGACAAAATAGTCAGTGAAGAGCTAGACAAATTACTGAAAAGTGGAATGATAGTGCCATCTAAAAGCCCGTGGGCCAGCCTCATTTTAATCATAAAAAAAAAAAGATGGCAGCAATCGAGTTGTGATTGATTATCAACGCCTCAATGCCATTACAAAAAGGATTTGTATCCGTTGCCCAGAATTGATGATGCTCTGGACCATCTGGGAGAGGCAAAGTACTTTACCGCAATGGACCTCATCTCAGGATATTGGCAAATTGAGCTTCCAACAGAGGAGCAGGAAAAGTGTGCAATGATTGCTGCTCAAGGGCTCTTTTAACTGACATGCATGCCACAGGGGCTGTGTAATGCACTGGCAACCTTTCAGCGTGCAATGGACACAATTTTGGGGGACCTTAAATTGTCCTGCATTCTGGTGTACCTGGATAACATCAATATCTTTTTTTAGTACTAGATGGTCCCATAACATCAATATATTTATGTGAACGCTTTCCAAACATCTGGAGCACCTTGAACAAGTGTTCAAATGGCTGTTGAAGGACAATCTGAAGATAAAACCTAGAAAATGCCAATTCTTTAAAGAACAATTGGAATACTTTGGGTTTGTCATCGATTCCAAGGGCTTGCAGCCTCAGCTTCAAAAGGTGGAGGCGATTAACAATATGCAACCTCTGACAAGTATGAGAGATGTTCAAGTGTTTTTAGGCATGGTAGGATACTATCAAAGATTTGCGGAAGGGTTCACAAAGATTGCTGAGCCTCTATTCCACTTACTACAAGGAGAAGTTCATTTTTTTGGGCAGAGGAAAGCCAACAAGCCTTTGAGGCTTTGAAAAACAAATTGAGCTTGGCGCCTATCCTTTGATATCCCAATTTTGGCAAGCCTTTTATCATACAAACTGACGCCTCATTGATGGCAATTGGTGGTGTTATCACAGATTGGGGATGATGGCGAGGAGCATCCGGTCACTTATTGCAGCAGGACGCTGAATAAGCATGAGCGTAATTATACGGTGACTGAAAGAGAATGTTTGGCTGTCATCTATGCTTGTAAGAAATTTTGGTTTTACATACTTAGCACCAAGTTTCAAGTAGTGATGGATCACAGCTCATTACAATGGCTCCACAATCTCAAGGAACCTGAATGATGGTTAGCCCGCTGGGCTCTGAAATTACAAGCATACAATTATGAAATTATTCATAGAGCTGGAGCAGTTCATCAAAATGCATATGGACTATTGTGACTTCCTATTGTAGCTGTCCTGAGCAGTTTGACCTATAAGCTTCATGAAAAAATGATTAACTGAAAGTATGGAGATGAACTACCTGAAGTTCAAAAAGCAATCAAAAAAGTATTAATCAACACCAAATATCAAAAATGGAGTTCTATACAAGCTTAAGCCTGATGGACAACGTCAAATCTTCCCAAAACCTTCTGACCAAATAAAGATTTTTACACAAGCACACAAGGCCTTCAGACATGGAGAATGACTAAGATGCTGGAATTAATTTGAGCTAGTTACTATTGGGATTCCATGAAATTTAATATCCAAGACGTGCTCAAGAAATGTCATTCATGCCAAAATTGCAAAACCTATGAAGTTGGATGTGAAATACCATTTGATCAAACCCAACTGGGCCTGGCATACTGTGTCAATTGATGTAATTGGCCCTTTGCCTGTAAGTAGCCTAGGCAACAAATACATAATTGTTGCTATTGACCATCTAACAAAATGGGTGGAAGCAAAAGCAATTTGAGACGTCAGGGTCCCAACTACTGCCAAGTTCATTATGGATAATATTATCTATAAACATGGATGCCCCAGAAGATCTTGAAGGACAATGGCATGAATTTTACTACCCAAATGGTATAGCAGCTAAATAAGTTGATGTCCATCAAAGGAGTGTTGTCAACACCATACCATCCTGAGACTAATGGTATGGTAGAGCGAGTGAATGGCATTTAGTCAGCATTTTATGCAAAAATGCAACCTTGGCGCCTTTGCAATGGGCAACTTCAATTAGTGCAACTGTGTTTGCATACAATATCGGACACCACAGCAGCACAGGCCACTCTCCATTTCAACTTTTGTATGGTAGACAGCCCGCTCTGCCTCCATTATTATATTCAGTACTAAGTTCAACCAATGCAATTAACCCAAATAACTATGTCGAGCAACTATTGAAGACCTTAATCAAGTTGCAATTGGAAGCTTATCAAAACATGATTAGTTGAAAAACTATTCAGAAGAGCTATGATGACACTAAATAAGCTATGGTAACTAAGTTCAAGGAAGGAGATTTAGTAGTATATTGTGACACTCAGTGCAGGCCGCGCACACAAGATAGCCTCACTTTGGAAGGGTCCATCTATCATATTGAAGAAATTGTCTAAAGACGTACATACCATTAAGGATCAAGGTGGCTGGGTTGTGAACTGAGTACATGCTAAGTTCCTTCATTTGTATCATTAAGAATAATAATATAAAAAGGAAGAAAAAAATAAAAAAATAAAAATAGAAAAAAATAAAAAATAACAAATAATAAAATAAAAATTGCAAGCCATAGAGTTTATTTTATAGCTTGATGCCTCACTGGCATTAGAACTAGGTACCCCTTCATTGGTAGGGGGAGGAGAGTGTGATCAAACTAGAGAAGTCTGTAGTGGAATAGAAGAGATGAAGAATTCATACAAGTCCTGACTATCTAGACCCTGGCGGAAATGCACCAAACCCAAAAATCTTGGCACCAGGCACGCTGGCCCTGTCAGCTTAGGAAAGGCAGGCTATCAAGATAACGTTCATACATTAAGGAATGCAAAAAGTTAGACATTGTAACCAGGAAGAAGGGTACCCACCGCTTATATCCAGTCAAGGCGGGGGAATTGTTGAGTAATTGACTGAACCTAATTGTCAGATATTCAATCATATCAGATATCAGCAATTATGGATCAGGTATATCCTAAGTATAACTGAACTTGGGATCTGCGGCCTAGTGATTTCACTTAATAATATTTGACTATGATGACATGGGCTTGAGGGCTTTGTTGGTTAGGTTGGACTTAAATTAAGTTTTGACATAATGACTTGGGCACGTGGGCTTTGTTGGTCTATGTCAAAATTAGTTTTTAATGTTGGTTGAGTTTTTGATCAAATTAATTATTAATTAATGATATGAATCACCTTGGTATGTGCTGCCAATTACATGTGAAAGTGAATCAGTTCAGCTATTTTGAAGATGTGTCCAAAATGCCATCTCAAGAATGATGACAGTGTTTACTCTGACTCTGAGGCTGAGAAGGATGCCCTGAGTTGAAGTATTTGTAGATGTTCTTACAAATATTTTATGTGGTCAAGTGACATTGAAAATGAGATGTCATGGGTAAGATGTGGTGAATATTGAACCCTATAAATAACCTCAAGTTGATACTAATAAAAAAATGGTCAACTACTGGATTAAGTTTATAATTTAATCTATACACTTTTTATGTTTGGTATCTTATTTTGTATTAGTCAGTATTTACTTGGGATCAGTAAGATCAGGGCGGCATGCCATTATCCAAGTAAACTACAGGGTATATGATTTAAGTACTACCAAGAAGTTATATTTTAAATTCTAATCACCATCCTGTCTATTGTCCTCACACAATAGACTCATAAAACTCCACCACACCTCTAAAAAATAACCAGCCCTCTGAAGCAGAACCCAAAAATCAACATGTTCCTTGACAAGAGGGGCAAAATGGTGCAAATACATCCTGGTAGCAATTGACCACTTGACCAGGTGGGTTGAGGTGTGACTAATATGAGATTTGGGGGCACTAACGGTGACCAAGTTTGTTATGGAGTGTATAATTCATTGACATGGTTGTCCCCAATTCATCCTTACTGATAATGGGACAAACTTCACTTCAAACATTCTACCTAAGCTAAATGAGCTGATGGCCATCCATGGGGTTCTAACAACTCCATATCATTCCAAGTCTAACAGAATGGTTGAACGGGCTAATGGGACCCTGGTGAACATACTATGGAAGCTGGTCATGGACAGGCCCTCTGATTAGTACCCTCCTTTATACCACGGTGTTTGCCTGCAACATTAGTTACCATTTGGCCATGGAGAAAAGCCCATTTCAATTGCTTTATAAATGGCGCCCCGCTCTACCCTCTCTCCTATATGCCTGTGTAAAGGACACTAGCAGAATGGATTCACAATGCTACTTGACCATTTTAACAAATATGCTGATCAAATTACAAACTGAAGCATACTCATTAATCTTAGCCAAGATAATCAAAAGCCAGGCTGCCTCTCAAATATGGCGGAGAGCCCTAGCTCAGTTCAAGGATGGAGACATGGTCTTATTCCATGATCAACATGGGTTTGGCTGAAAACACAAGTTTGCTAATATCTGGTTAGACCATATAAAGTCATTGAGAAGACAGGCATAGATGCATATACTATCAAGGACCCCGCTAGCAGTCAGATCATCAACCAAGTGCACGCAAAGTTCCTTTGGGCATATAAGCAATAGGAGCCTTATCATCCAGTCAAGGAGGGGTAATGTCATGATTCTGATATGACTGGGCGATAAGCCCCAGGTCATGAGGGCAGGATGGATGGATCTGCTGAGATTGATTTAATTAGTATTAATTTGAGCGCCTCAAAATTAGGTGATATTGGATTGTTGGTAAATTGCCTTTAAATTAAGTGATTGGGAAAATAACAAATGAAGAATTGATGTAACCAATGAGATATGGTGAATTGAGTTACTAAGCCATGTAAGTAGTATCATCCAAAATTGTTACAATATAAACAGGATGAGTTGATTGAGGAAGGTTTAAAATTTTAATAGTTGAAGTTAGCGGAACAGTGGGAATCAGCTGTAATAAAATATTAATAAAGAAGAGTTGTGGGAGCAAGTGCTCCATAGTTACTTTATAAAGTCTATTACTTTATTTTCAGGACAACGATCCTCACATTGTTGATCCTAGCTGCTCAGTGGGTTGTACCCTGTGCCAAAACCCTTTGTGTATCCCTCACATTCTGCCACTTTTACTACAACATGCAAGTTGCAATCCCATAAGCTTCAGAGAAGAATAGTGCACTGTTTAAAATCAATTAAGCTTAAGTAAGTTCAGTAAGTCAGATGGTATATAAAACCAAGGCATTCATTTTTTTAATCTTTGCAGTCAATAAAAATATTCTTATATTGCAAACACTATTAAGTTTATCTATTAAAGTGTTATTAATACCAATCTACCACCCCAGCCTACAAGAAACTCACTTCCAACTTTCCCTATTTAGCCATGTCTTTAAGCAACTCCCATACCAGCTTACCCACCATTCCTTATACTTGGACACCTCTAGTGTCCTTGTCATACTGGGCTAAACCTTTTGGTTATGCTAACTCATGGTTAACTACCCCCAACCAGGTCATTAGTACACCAGTCCTTGCCAATGAGTGAGAACTTCAATTGTAATCTTAGGAACTCCAATATTGAGCTTTTCTTCCAAAGTATTCAGTCTTTTATGAGCATCATTGATGTGCTCTGTATTGGTGACTATAGCCTTTCTGACTTCAGTAAAGCTGAAATTTAACTTATCCAGTAGATTATATTTTAAATTTTTAAATTTTATTTGAGGTGGGCCGACCTGGGATGATACCACACCAATTAGGGAAGTGAAGAAAATGGGAAAGGAGGATAAAACCTGGAAAACCTCCATGCGCGGCGTATGATAGGCCAGGAACTCCATGGACCACCTTTGCTATTCGCTATCTCAGTTCGGGTCATTGGTGCGCAAAACCAACACAGTCAAAATCATCCCCTACCCAAAGTCCATTACTGGGATCAAACTTGGAAGGCAGTGGTAGAGGTCCAGTAGATTATATTAGAAAGATCGCTCTTCCTCTTTAACTTAATAGATCTTTAGTAAGTATTATATTCTGCCAAGCCAAAATCCTATAAGTATGCTTAATTGATGGATTTACAAAACTGACCAAAAATTCATTGGTTGCTTGTGTACTGGTAAGGCATCTGGCCAGAGTTGCTATGGTTGCCTCTCAGTATTGCATGTACCGCTCCATCTTAAATTCCTGATCCTTGAGGTAGTAAATAGACTAAAAGATGGATCCATATGAGATGTACCAAATTTGTAGCCATAAAAGAGGGTCTCTATTATCTCTTTAACACTATCTAAGATAAACTTGATTGGGTCTGTTGACTCTGAATGCCCTCCTCTTACCATGATAGGGTCTAAGGAGTATGATGTACTATCCTCAGTGCTTTGTTGAACATTATTAAAATATTTTATAATCTCTTAATCACTGGTTTCCATTTTTGTTATCATCAAATCTTCTGGCAGATTCTTCCTGGTATTTATATGTGTTGTTCATATTAAGTTATGTACTGTGGTTTAAGTGAACACTACTTGTTAAGTTTAAGGATCTACTCACATATTAAATATATTTTTGCACTAATAGTTAGGAAGAGTTTTGAATTATTTATTTTTAATTTTTACTAAGTGTCTTACAGTGTTTTCTAACTGTTCTGAAGTTCACAAAGCTTAAGCAATAATAACAGACTCTTCTGGTCCCTTATGGATAATTTTTTTCCTCTATAGATGGGAATTCTCCTAATTTAGGTAACAAAGACAAGCTCCCCTTGAAACATGTCTACACTCTTTATATGAAGATAGGACTAAAAGAAAACTCAATAATATTTGACATTATTTGATGATGAAAACTTTTATAAGATGATTGGATACAAGACATAGATGTTGATGTTTTATTAATAGATCAGGCACCATCATTTTATGCCTCTAGGACATTTAATGGCCATACTCATTTATTAGGTAAGTTTATTAAAGCCATGACAACCCTCTATGGATTATGGCAGTGGTTTTTAAGGTTACCAAGTTAATTCAGCACTTTAATTAACTTTATTACAAATTATTTCATCCTGACTTGTGGCGCTTCTACTCTTGTAATTTGAGTATTTTTGGATATAATATTAGCACCTCATCAGTGTATATTTGCTTTACAATCAGCTCAATAGCATTTCATCATACAGCTGACAAAATATAATAAAAAGGGGGAAAGGAAAATATAAAAATTGAATGAGCACCACTGGTGCTAAAAAAGACAATATATAAATCAAATAATTATTCACATCTAATTGGAACATTAGCAGACCTCTCAATAGTACTAGGTAATCCCTAATTGGCCATCTATAAACAAGTACTATCATGCCAATTATGAGGATTAACATACAAAAATTAATTATGTGTTAATCATAATTGCATTAAGTTTGTGAGTGCAATTAAGTTTATGCCATAAAACCCACTTGATTACCAAGGTGGGTCCCATAAAAAGCCATATTAGATTATATCATAGCTGGGTAGGGGACAATTATGACTGTGTTGGCGTTGTGCACCAATGCCCCAAACCGAGATAGTGAATAGCAAAGGCGGGTTCCATGGAGTTCCTGGCCTATCATATTCTGCACATGGAAGTTTTCCAGATTTTATCCTCCTTTCCCATTCAGTTGATTTCCCTTAATTGGTGCAGTATTGTCCCCAGGTCAGCCTACCTCAAATAAAATAAAAATAAAATATTATATCATAGCTGTTATTAGCTATATTAATTAGGTTATATAAGCGCAATTAAAGCGGTTTTAAGTTAAGTCTTCTTAACTAATTATGCAGATAAACTGAGAAGAGTCAAGAAATCCATCAGTGGGAGTAATCTATCAGGATTGTTAGTTTTCTTAAAGGTTTTATTTTCAATATAGCCAATAAATCTAACAGGTATTAAGATATTACCTGAGCTTATGAAATTATATTGATTAGACTAATGATTTTGCTCCTAAAAGTCAGCTGGATAGTTCATCTTGAGATTGAAAGGTTGCTACAGACCCTCAGAAGAAAAGGTTGACTGACTTAGGAGACTTCCTAAGCATTTACTCATTTTTAGTTTTTCCACATAGGAAAAATTATCTCTATTTATATTTTGAAGGGGTTTTAGGGGTTGCAAAAATCTCATCAGCCAATGAGTCACTAAGACTACTAGTGATTGGCTGAGCTGAAAGTATGTTCTAGATGGCTGATCTTAAATTATATTAAAACACTTTCTAATGGTTAAATCATTCCAGTTTACAATCCTACACACAACACAATGGCCTGGTTGAGGCAAAAGGACTCTTGAGTATCCTGATTGGCTAATTTAGCATTTAACTAAAATGATCTCTTCATGCCTATTCTATATTCTGATGTTTTTTTTGTTTTTGGCCCTTGGTTACCTTATATACTAGAGGTCAACTTTATAATAGAGGATTTCTTTTTATCCTTCTCCTTTTTTTACTATAGAGAAAATTTAAATATAAAAATCTTCTTGTGGTAATTTTCCCTTATAAACAATTAACTATGGGTGAGAGCTTATTGCATCAACAACCACAAGATTGTTAAAATCATGTGCTACCAGCATCAGTGAGCATAAAAACTTTCAGAATTCCAGCACTTTTCTAAATAATTTGTTTTTGAATTACTATAATTTTATTTGTATTAGATATACCACATTCAATTTATTAATTTTAATATTACCCAATACTATGTTGCCTTTTGAAATATATAATACTTTACTTAATAATCTCAAGATCATTTATAACAGAGGTTTTGAGCCTCAAAATTAATAAATAGAGTTTTTTTATAAAAAAGTATTAAAAAATTTTGAGTATTTTTATTTTATTTCATTAGGGTTTGTTGACCTGGAAATGATACCACACTGGTAATGAAGAAATTTAAATAAAATATGGAAAAAAGATAAATTCTGGTAAAAAGAGGAGGATACCTAGTGGTAGAATATGAACCCTCTACCACTGCCTCCCCAAATTTAATTTCTAGTAGATGAACTTTGGGTAGGGGATAATTATAACTATGTTGGCTTTGCGCACTAATGCCCAAACCAAGATAGCAAATAGCAAAGGTGGTCCATGGAGTTTATAGCCTATCATATACCATGTATATAGGTTTTCCAGGTTTTATCCTTCTTTCCATATCTTTACTTTCTTTTATTGGTGCAGTATCATCACCAGGTTAGCCTACCTCAAATAAAAATTAAAAAAGTTAAATACTGGTAAACCTCCATGTGCAGTTTTCTAATAGTCTATAAATTTTATGAACCACCTTGCTATTTGCTATCTCAGTTTGTGGCATTGGTGTTCAATGCCAACACAATCAAAATTGTCCCCTGCCCAAAGTTCATCAACCAGGATTAACTTTGGAGGCAGTGGTCATTGAGCCCCTACTCTACCACTAGGTCATTCCCAAAATTTTGAATATTTTTAGTACAGTACTGTATATTATATAGTATATCATCATATATACTGCATCAACGATTTTTTATTAGTTATAATTTATGAATTGGTTAGATTAATCTAAGCTTGCAAATTAAAACAAAAATATAAAAGATAAGCATTTAGTGCACTATACTAACTATATATCATTAGAGTATAAAAATAAAACTGGCTCAAGGCAATTTAAGTCATTTTAATAGATCAAATATTTTTGCATACCCAGATACTTAGTATATAATCACCAATACATGTAATTATATATTGAAAATAAAAATGATAAATTTTATAAATATACTTATCAATTAATTAAGAACAATATATGGATATAAACTTCAAGTTTTATAAAAAAAGGTATATGATAAATTATGTACATTAATTATTAAGCCTAAAGTAAAAAATCAAGATAATAAACCTATATAATTTAACTTATTAATTATTCATTGAAAAAATAATATTAGCATGATAAATGAAGTTAAGTATGTTTATAAAAAGTTCCAAATCACTAATTTGTAGTATTGTAATGACAACTATCTACTTAAAAAATTTTCATTCACTGACTGACTGACTGGCTGACATCTGAAACCTTCAAATCTGATAGGGTCAATCTACTTGGTTGAGTGGGTGAAGATTGACAAATATTATTGAATAATTCACCAAATTGCTCACCTGAAGCTAATTGAGTCTAATAAATTTAATCTATCTGGGTGAGTGGGTGAGAATTGGCAAATAAGATCATATCTAAAATTATCAAGCCTGATGGGTTCAATCTATTTGGGTGAGTGGGTGAGAATTGGCAAATACTATCCAATAATTCACCAAATTGCTCACCTGAAACTCAACAAAAATCAGTATTAGAGTTTAAGTAGATTAAGTAGTTAGGATAATCAGTGTATCAGCCATGAGAGCAACAGCGAAGCTGTTAGTCTGAGTGTCTTGAGAGTAGTGCTGACACAGCCTATAGGCTACAATGTGAGCTTATCATTTGATAAACTAAATACCGTAGCAAAGCACAGATGTCATGATTTTGATATGACTGGATGACAGTCTTGGGACAGCTGGGCGGAAACTGCCAAACACAGTATCAGTTATGAATATTTGATTGCTTTGAGATGAGGCAATATTGGGATATAACAAGTCTTATTGGATATAATGAGTTTATTGGATTGCCTCTATATAAGGTGATAAGGCAATAAGGCAATGTTGATGTTTGACAAATATGAAGTAAATCGCCTACAAATAGGGTGACAACAGATTGAGAATAATAAACCAAATTTGAGGAAAATTGGCAGAATAGAATAACCCAAGCAATGAGAAATAGCATTGCCTGCAGCTGATGTATATAAGCAAAATGGGCAATTGAGAGAGGGAGGTTTTTGGGAGTGAAAGATGAGTGGGACAGCAAAACATAGCTGTATCTATAAAATAAATAAAAGAACTGGTCAGGGTGATTGCTCCTATTTTTAAATATATTTTCAAGTGCATCCAAAGGACTGACAATCTTCACATCATCCATCCATTGTTTAGAGGGCTCAACCTGTGTGAATAGCCCAGTGGATCCTAGTGATACCATCCAAAATTATAACAACAGGTATCTGGATTTTAGGTTTATATATTTTAAAAACCTGTCTAATTTGGTTCACCTATTTTAATAAATACTTTTGGCAAAAAAAGTAGAACTTGACTTAGCAGTTTGTAAGATATATCACACATGATGATTTTATATATAGAGTTGTTTTGGGTAGCAGTTTGGTATTATTTAATTGATTCAATAGGTTTAATTTATTTGGCCAAGTGGTTGATGGCTTTTGGTCAAATTAACAGGACACAGTTTAGTTTAAGGGGTGAATAGTTATTGGTTGTTTTGATAAGTTCAGTTAGGTTTACCTAAGTGGTTGGTGGATTTGGTTGATTTTATTGAGCAATTAGATTTGGCTGAGTGGTTTTGTTTATCTATAATATAAAATCTAAAGTAATAAATTGAAAATCTTTGATTATAGACACTGTAGTGAAGCATGAGTAAATCGTCTAGTATATTATATAGCTTTGTAAATACAATATGGAGTTGTTTAAATTCTATTAAACTATAACCAATAAAATTTTATTATTGTCACTCTTATAATCAGTTTTTAGTTAAACAAGAAATGCAATTGTATTTTTATATAGTGGCTTACTATAACTATTGTATACTTTATATAGTAAAAGTTTTTTAAACAATAAAATAATTTAGTCCTACTTATAAAATGAAAGGTGACTACTATACAAAAGTATAGCTTAATTAATAAGCTCATTTTAGCTTTATCAAATACATGTTTATATGTACTGCTTAAATGACACAAAAAGGTAAAAACTGAGATGCTACAAAGTTAAATAAGTCTTCCCCAAAACAACTTTTTATGTAATAATTCTAAATCATTTAATGATGTTTATTTTAGTCAAAATTATATTGTAATAGTTATCTTATCTGACCATCTTTGTTATATAAAACTAAATGAATATATAATATAAGAAAAACTTTTACTTTCATTAAATTATTGGACAGGCTTTCTTCTAATAAAATAAATGCTAAGTTTAAATTTTATTTAATGGATATTAACATCTAGAGAGGAGAATACCCCAGCGGTAAAATATGGACCCTCTACCACTGCCTCCTTGAGTTTGATTTCAGTAGATGAACTTTACATAGGGGATAATAATGACTGTGTTGGCATTATGCACCAATGCCCTATACCAAGATAGCAAATAGCAAGGCAGTTTATGGAGCCCTTGTTCTATTATATGCCATGCATGAAGCTTTTAGGTTTTGTTTTCCTTTTCTAATTAATTTGAATCTCCTCCATTCTTTATTGGAGCAGTATTGTCCCCAGGTCAGCCCACCACAAATAAAATAAGCAATATATTATCATCTATTATTAGGTTAAATAAGTTTATGACTTTAAAGGGTAAAATGGATTATTATTATATATATTTTCCCAAATTATTAGTGTTATTGTTGAATTTTGGGCTTTGTCTGATGGCTGGTTCTTCATCAGGTGTGAAATGCAGTTTCAAGCATATATTGTGTGAAGACAACAGACAGGATGGTGAGTAGAATTTAAATTATAGCTCCTTGGTAGTATCTAATTTGTATACCCTGTCATTTTTACTTGGACGATGGCATGCTACCCTGATCTTACTGATCCTAAGTAAAAGCCAACTAATACAAAAGAAATTACTAAAAACGAAAAAGTTTATAAATTAAATTATAAACAAGTCCAGTAGTTGAATATATTTTATTAGTATCAACTTGAGGGTTATTTATAGGGTTTGATGTTAACCACATCCTACCCATGACGTCTCATTTTCAATGGCACTTGTCCATGTAAAATATTTGTAAGAACGTCTACAAATACTTCGACTCAGGGCATCATACTCAGCCTCAGGGTCAGAGTAAACACCATCATCATTCTTGAGATGGCGTTTTGTATGCGTCTTCAAAACAGCTGAACCAATTCACTTTCACATGTGATTGGCAGCACATATCAAGGTGATTCATATCACTAATTAGTAATTGATTTGATCAAAAACTTGACTGACATTAAAAACTAATTTCAACATGGACCAACAAAGCCCACATGCCCGAGTCATTAAGTCAAAACTTAATTTAAGTCCAACCTAACCAACAAAGCCCTTGAGCCCATGTCATCATAGTCAAATATAATTAAGTGAAATCGCTAGGCTGCAATTCCCAAGTTCAGATATACTTAGGATAAACCTGAACCATAATTGCTGATATTGAATATCCAATGATTAGATCCAGTCAATTACTCAACACTTCCCCTGCCTTGACTGGATATAAGTGGCAGATACCCTTCTTCCTGGGTCACACTGTCTAACTCTTCATATTCCTTGAAGTTTGAACATTATCTCGATAACCTTTTCTAAGCTGACAGGGCCAGTGTGCCTGGTGCTGAGCTTTCTTGGGTTTGGCACATCTCCATCAGGGTAGACTTCTCTGGTTCAATCACTCCCCTCCCCCTACCAATGAAGAGGTACCTAGTTCTAATGCCAGCAAGGCATCAATTCTAAGAAATAAACTCTATGGCTTGTAATTATTATTTTTTCTTTTTTCTTTTTTACTTTTTATTTTTTATTTTTTATTTATTTTTTTATTATTTTTACTTTTTTTATTATTATTTTTCTTTTTATATTATTATTCTTTATGATATGGATGAAGGAACTTAGCGTGTACTCGATTCACAGCCCAGCTGCCTTGATCCTTAATGGTATATACATCTTCAGACAATTTCTCCAATATAATAAATGGACCCTTTCAAAGTGAGGCTAGCTTGTGTGCGCGGCCTGCGCTATGAGTGTTACAATATACTACTAGATCTCTTTCCTTGAACTTAGTCATTCCCCCATGCCCAATGGCTGAAATATTCTCAAATATTTGTTGCACATAGGGTTTAGCAACTACTTTAGAGGCTTCAGGTGTGACAACCTTACTATGGGAGTGAGTTACCGCATGTACGTTCGAGGAATCTTCAATTGATACTAAAATAGAATCAATTTCATTGTTGAGCAAGGCCCTGTGGCCATCATTTTCTTGTCGATTGGGTGGGACTGGTGTTGTAGGCACAATAGAGCATCCTGCACCTAATGTGCTTGTTCTTTTCCCTCCTCCTGCATGGTATTGGAAAGGACTACATTGACATTTTGCTGATGGCATTGGGAAGCATAGTGACCTTTACAATTGCAATTAAAGCAAGTAATTTCACTCACTGGCCATGAGGTGTTAATTTTCTTATTGTTTTAAAGGACTTTCCAGCAAAGGTAGTGGATCCCAATCTGTAACCAGTATTAGAAGGGCCATAGTTTTTTGATCATTTGTATAAATAGTCAACCAATTGAGATGTCACAAGGTTTTGTACAAAAGCAGGCAATAGAGTGTTTGATAGATTGGGGTAAGGTTCTACTGCATGCTCTAGTGCAATCTTGGTGTCAAAATTGATCATAGCCTGTGCGCCTAAGAGAACTTGAGCTTTGCAATAGAATTGATCCTCAAATTTGTCAATTGCTTCATCTTTCTTAAAGCTGATGTTCATAAACTTGGATTTTCTGGTCAACATCCATTCTGGACCTCCAAATTCATGAAGCATGGCCTCCTTGACTAAGGCATATGTTGGATTTTCATTAATGTGAGGCATAATCAACTCAATGCTCCACTCATCCAAGCAGTTAATCATGGTGGCTGCTTTGTTATGGTTGCTGGCCCCATGCATGGCCATTTCAAAGCTTTTGATGAAGGTGGTAATACTTCCATTTTTTGTCAAAGGCTGGCAGGTTTGCTGGTTTGAAATTATCGCTTCCCCATTTCTGATTATCACAATTACTCCTTTGTTGACAAGAACCAGGCATACTAGGTCATTGGGACATTGTATCCCAGTTTGAGGTGTTAGTGTTAACCAAAGAAAACATATTGCTAGGCAGTTGTCGATGTGGCCCAGCATCCGTTTTGGTAGCTATTTCTGAAGCTTTGTCCTCATAATATTTGGAAGAATTTCCTGTCAGATAGGTTGTAGCACAAAGACAACACCCATCAGCCAGAGTTCAAATTTTCTCATTGATTTCATTTTTCCAATTGACATGATTTCAGGTTTTTAATTTTAATTTTGCTATTTTCTCTTTCAGACTAGTAGCTTGTAGTTGCAAGGTGGAAATCACTTGTCTTTTTCTTTTATTACCTTCTTGCACTGGTTCAATTCTCCATGGAGATTATTGTTTAACTCATTGAAAGCATTAACATCATCATTTAATTATTGATCTGTAGATTAAGACAATTAATAGAATCTTCAGTTTTTTCCCATTGGTCCTCAAATTGGGTTTGCCAAAAATTGATTTTTTTGGTGTATTCATCTTTCATCTGCAAAATTTGGGCGCTCAAATGTCAATACTGGTCACCATCTGTAGTCCCAGCCATGAGCGACATTTGTTGAATTTTGGGCTTTGTCTGATGGCTGGTTCTTCATCAGGTGTGAAATGCAGGTTTGAGCATCTATTGTGTGAAGACAACAGACAAGATGGTGATTAGAATTTAAATTATAGCTTCTTGGTAGTATTTAATTTGTATACCCTGTCATTTTTACTTGGACAATGGCATGCTGCCCTGATCTTACTGATCCCAAGTAAAAGCTGACTAATATAAAAGAAATTACTAAACATAAAAAGTTTTTAAATTAAATTATAAACAAGTTTAGTAATTGAATATATTTTATTAGTATCAATTTGAGGGTTATTTATAGGGTTCAATGTTAACCATATCTTACCCATGATGTCTCATTTTCAATGGCACTTGGCCATGTAAAATGTTTATAAGAATGTCTACAAATACTTCAACACAAGGCATCATACTCAGCCTCAGGGTCAGAGTAAACACCAGCATCATTTTCAAGATAGCATTTCATATGCATCTTCAGAATAGCTGAACTGATTCACTTTCACATGTGATCAGCAGCACATACCAAGATGATTTGTATCACTAGTAATTAATTTAATCAAAAACTTGACCAACATTAAAAACTAAATTTTGACATAGACCAACAAAGCCCATGTGCCCGAGTCATTAAATCAAAACTTAAATTTAAGTTTGACCTAACCAACAAAGCCCTCAAGCCTGTGTCATCATAGTCAAATATAATTAAGTGAAATTGCTAGGCCACAATTTCCAAGTTTGGATATACTTAGGATAAACCTGAACTATAATTGCTGATATTGAATATCCAACAATTAGGTCCATTCAATTACTCAACAGTTATATTATAGTGTGAAGTAAGATATAGTTAAGTTAGCTTTAGTAATATTTATACTGCAATGTGTACCCTTCTTATTAGTCCCCTTATAGATTATATTATCTTTTTTTATAAAAATAAAAAACTATAAAGATAAAAGAAAGTTGCAGTATAATTTTATCCAAAGCAAACCTGAAATCAATCAAATTTATCACTGGTATACTGATAACATATTAATAATTAGATTAGATTTACTGGCATATTGATATTTTATCAGTGGACAGCTCTTTTTTAGCACTAGGTGGCCCCAACCTAATGAGGGGATACACCAATCTATCAGTGGAAAGCTCATCTTTCTGATAAGGAGTCAGAATTTCTAAGATCTAGGTATTCTTTAGATCATAAAAAGTGACATATTTTTTTATATTCATATAAAAAAAGTTGGGAAAAAAAGAAACTCTCTTTAAAAAAGCTCTGAAAAGTATAAAATAATTGAGAAATTAAGCCTATTCAATAAAACCCTTAACAAAAGTCAGCGCCATATTTTAAACTGAATTATAGAAGTTTGCTTATAAATATATCTTATGTCTGGACTAGGTCCAAGTGTAAACTATAAGCAACTTAAAGTAATTAGTAATGAGTAGATAAATTATAAATACCTATTATAAGTCAGTTAAAATATGGCACTGACTTCAAAAAGGATTTTATTGAGTAGGCTTAATTTCTCAATTATTTTATACTTTTTAGAGCTATTTTTAAAGGAGGTTCTTTTTTCCAAAAAATATTTTAAGAAGGGTCTTTCTCCCAATAAAACTTTACCTTAGCTCTTTTCCCCTCAAAAATTAGTGAATTTTTAAAAGTGGCTCTTTTTACTACTTTTATTAATTATTACTATATATTGTTTTTGATCCATTACTATTTCTCTATAAAATTAAAACTCATTGTATATATTATATATTGTATCTTTTTTTAGTACTAGATGGTCCCAATTATATATAGTATCTTATAAACAAATATACTAATATTATATTTTATTAAATTTAGTTGATCTTATTATTCAAAGTATACTAAATTTACTGATAATTATCTACAATACTCATTTTATTAAAGTGTTATGAGTTTATTGGTCAACATATGCCAAATTTATGATTGCCATATATAGTAATTTATTTTATAAGATTTGGTTGCTTTTATTAGTCAATATATATTAAATTTATTGATTGCCATATAATTAATTCATTTTATCAAATTTAGATGAATTTATTGGTCAAATTATGTAAAAATGATAGCCATCTATAATGATTAAGCTCATCTGCTAAGATCTCATACTGTGTGGATTCTGAACATACCCCCAGCCATAGGATAAATCAAAAGTACTTCAAAGATATTGCTTCACTGATATTATAAAAAAGTTTATCTGAAGTTGTATTAGTCACAAATATCCATCACTTCTGAGCCCATTTTGATATACTTACTAAATTAATGGGCAGATACTTGCCCAATACTTACAAAAGTAAAATGTGACCTAAGATGGAGTATCCTCTATCTTTGAAGATGATCATCCAAATTGGTCTAGTATTTTCAGAGTTATGCACAAATATAAAAAAAAAAAAAAAAACAGATATAAAGGTTGAATTGATAACCTTTTTCAAAATTGGTAAAAATAGATTAAATCTAGTTTTATTACAATAATAGCAAGTTTAAAATAATAAAAGGGTAGGATTATTTAGTATTAAAAAGTTTATAGTTTTTATACTTTATATATTAGAATGAATTAGTAAGTAAAATAAATTTCTATAAAAAGAACTCACCAAACTAAATTAGCATTTGACAACCATAGGGTGTCTTTTAGTATAATCCCAATTAACTAATTTTAAAGCCAACTGAAAGCTATTATTTAATCTAAATTTGATATTCTAATTTTATGCTATTAATTTTAAAAACAAATAGAGTAAGTTAGAATTTAATCAAATTAGGATCAAAATGCTTAGATTATATCTATACCTTTCCATGTCCATCCCTAAAAAGCATTTTTTTAAGAATCACTATATTCCAATCTAGTTTTTAAAAAATTATGATTGTGGGATAAATTACTTACTTGTAGGAAACAATCTAAAATCATTGACATTTTTAAATTTTATTCGAGGTGGGCTGACCTGGGGACAATACCGCACCGATTGAGGGAATCGAATGAATGGGAAAGGATGATAAAATCCGGAAAGCCTCCATGTGCAGCGTATGATAGGCCAGGAACTCCATGGACCGCCTTTGCTATTCGCTATCTCAGTTCGGGGCATTGGTGCGCAACGCCAACACAGTCAGTCATCCCCTACCCAAAGTTCCTCTACTGGAATCGAACTTGGGGAGGCAGCGGTAGAGGTTTCTATTCTACCACTGGGGTATCCTCCCCTAAAATCATTGACATATTTTTTAGTATAAAATCATACTATAAGTCTGCTCCTAATCCATATTCTATCTTAATCTAGATAAAAATCATTGTATATATGCATATATTCACTGGATCATTAATACAGTACCTTTGGTAAAAAAAGAAAAATGTTTGTTCACTGAATCAATGATACAGTGTCTTTGGCTTAAATTAAAAATATTTGTTCACTGGATCAATAATACAGTGTCTGGCAAAAATTAAAAATGTTTGTTTGTAAGTTTGTTCACTGGATCAACGATACAGTGTCTTTGGCAAAAATTAAAAATATCTGTATGTCCTCAAAATCCTTTAATTTGATAGGTTCAATTTTGAATGGTTGCATCTGTGTTTGATAAGCTCAATTTTAACTATTCTCTTGGTGATTAATTAACATTGATGAAAGTTCAGCCGTGTAACCAATATTTCGAGTTTTGATTGAGATTGTCCAATTGATTTTAAAATACCTCCTCTAGCATAATCGGCTCAAAAAAATCTAGTATAATTGGCTCAGCTTTTGGCTTAAACTTCAACTCTATAAAAGGTCAGTTGTTCAAATCCTGGCATAATCACTTTTTATACCCTTTTCTTAAACTCACTATCAAAAAATCCTATATATTTTTGATGGTAGTCAGTATATAGTTACGGCTGAGCAGTTAGATATTTAGTTGATTTGATATTTTAAATGGTTTTGTTAAGTGGTTAGTGGTCATTTTTTATACAATTTTCTTAAACTCACTGTCAATTCTGTCTGTCTGTAATCAAATCTTACAAGCTCTATTTCAGACACTTATCTATATATATAAAAGCAAATGTGTGTGTGTTTGTGTGTGCACGATGCCCAGCCAAAACTAGAGCATGTAGAGCTCTGAAAATTTGGCTATAGGTGGACGGGAGGGGGTCCGTGTGCACCTCGAAGCCCGATTTTTAATTTTCATAGTAAAATAAAAGTTTTATATGTAACAAGTTAAAATTTTATATGTTTTTAATGGAAATCGGTATATTGTTATGGCTGAGAAGTTTGATATTTGGTTGATTCGATAGTTTAAATGGTTTTGTCGAGCGGTTGTGGTTTTGGGTTGATTAAGCTTAACGGTTTTAATAAAGAAGTTAGTGATTGGTTGATTCGATAATTTAATTGGTTTTGGTAAGTGGTTGGTGATTTTGGTTGTTTCGATACATTTAGTTTTGGTTACGAAGCGGTTGGTGATTGGTTGATTTTTAATCTAGTTATTTTAGCTAAGCGGTTTAGTTAAAAGTATTTTATTCGAGGTGGGCCGACCTGGGGAGGATACCGCACCAATTAAGGGAATCGAATGTATGGGAAAGGAGGATAAAATCCGGAAAACCTCCATGCGCGGCGTATGATAGGCCAGGAACTCCATGGACCGCCTTTGCTATTCGCTATCTCGGTTCGGGGCATTGGTGCGTCAAATGGTTTAGTTAATTCGATAGGTTTAATTATATATGGCTGAATGGTTGGTAATTTTAGAAGATTCAATATAATTTGATTTTTTAATATTATCGATAACCATCTACAAATATTAAAAAGAATTGATTAGGATCATCAGGTAAACTTAAAGCCCAAAAACAGATCTGTGCTAAACTGGGAATCAACAAGAATTAGCCAAACTTTTCTTTACAAAACTATCATTCTGTTTATTTATTTATACCGGATGCATATCTCGAGCAAATAACCAAAAAATCACCAAACTTGGCACAAGTATTCTATAAAGTTTGGGAACGGAATGCTAATATGTAATTATTTAAAATAATCATATAAATTTAAATATCAGTTATATTTAAGATCTAGAACATATATTTCTAATATAATTATATAGCAATTTGGCTGAGTATTTTCATATTCATTTAATTCGATTTTTTCATAGGTTTTTGATAAGGGGTTAGTAGTTTGTGGCTGTTGTAAGTTCCGTAATTGGTTTTTGCTGAGTAGTGGTTTATTTTTTGGTTGATTCGATAGGCTCAATAGTTTCAGGTAAGTGATTGATGGTATAGTTAATTTGGCAGGCTTAATTTACTTTAGCTAAGTGGTTGGAGGTTTGAATTTTTAATAGGTTTAATGGTTTCTGAACTTATTGATAGCTATCTACCAATATAAAAACTAAAACGGGTGGGACCATCTAGTACTAAAGAAATATAAAAACTAAAATAATTTAGAATTTGATTGATTTGATATATTTATTTTCCTTGGCCGAGTGGGTTGATGGTTTTTGGTCGAATCGACAGGATACAATTTAGCTTTGAGGGTAATTAGTAATTGGTTGATTTGATAAGTTCAGTTAGTTTTAGCTGAGTGGTTGGTGGTTTTGGTTGCTTCGATTGAGCAATTAGATTTGGCCGAGTAGTTATCGCTTTACTATATATAAAATCTAAATTAATCAATTCGAATCACCTCAAATTCTATAGAAACCGTAGCGAAGCAAGGGTAACTCCGCTAGTTACTTATAATTTAATCATTGATATTTTACTTTACTTTATTTATTACAACACTAAATTTGACGCCCTTTTTCCCTCCCACCAATAAGTGCCAAAGATAAATGCGGAACCATTCTGCAGCGACCACCAACTTGCCGAGGATATTGTCACCTCTCCTGAATTTTACCCCCTACTAAAAGCTGTCGTGAAGTCTGCATGATTCATGCGGTAGGCTCCCCTCAGTTCCCTTCTGGCTTCCCACTGCCAGCAAAAAAGAGATCAGCTCCTTGAATCAGAAACTAATAAGGCTGTTCTAAACTTCAATGCGTCTGCTAAACTCACCTCCACAAACTTTCTAAAGGTACTATCAAACACAGCATCTAAACTTGATGTCTACAAAACTTTCTAAAGATAAAATTACTGTCTTTTCCTTATTTCCCTTTAATCACATCCAAGCTTAAAACAATATTGACAAGTACTACGAGGCAGTCTTATTGGCCTAGACTCCCACATTTTGTCACCTACCCCCACAAATCTCTCCATCTCATAGGTGCTCCCACACCCTTACTTTTTGCTTTGTGCCATACCTTGGGCAATAACACTGAGGAGGCTGTTGTGCCTCCCAACCCCTTCCCCTCCACCATGGTTGGATAGGTGGTTCTCCACTCCCTGCCTAGTTGGTGTAAATTTCTTTTGTGTTTGCTTTGTTCCATTTCAATTGTTTTTTATATCAATCACTTCAGTTAGATATTTTATCTTTATTTTGTTTTTGATCTCTGAGCCTATTGGTATTGTCCATCACCTGGTTGGCTTACCTCAAATAAATCAAAATTTATTCTGGATCATCAAATAATCTGGTGATAAAAGCTGGTTTCGATTTCATTTTTACAGTTTTACTGATTTCTAATTCAATCTAACTCCAAGTTAGGGTTAGATAAGTTTATATTTTAGTTTCTTAGAAAAAGTTCATTCTTGATCACTCATATGATCTGGTGATCAAAATTACTTTCCTTTTTTATTATTAATGGGGTAAAAATTTTAATTCAATTTAACTCAGAGTTTGGTTTAAATGAGTTTATATCTTATTTTTTAGGCTTAGTTTATTTTTGAACAGTTAAATGATCTGGTGATCAAAGTTAAGTTCTTTTTTAGCTATTTCCAATATTTCTTTTTAGATATTTCTTCTATATTATTCTATTTTGATAAAAGTTTTTATACTTTTACCTTAGAGTTTTTAAGCTTCAAGAGTTGGGTTATTCTTCCCTTAATTTTTCTATTATTCCTTTATTAAAAAGTAGCTCTATGAAGGTTTGGCCCAGGAATTTTTAAAGATCTGTTTGTTTTAACTATAGAGTTTACTAGTATATTTACTTTGTGATCATATTATACTGCAAGGTAAATCTATGCTAGATCTTCAGTTAATTATTTTATTTTTTGCTGCTTTATGCTTTATGGTTTTTAGATATAATTATCCTTTTTATATAAAGTAATAAAATTATTATAATGTAAGCTTCAATTGGAAACACTTTTTGTATAAAGTACCAAAGCCATTATAACTTAAGCTTCAAGTGAGAAGTTTTCTTAGGTTACTTTCTAAAATGTTATTTTGTGAAAGCTATCTAATTTTAAGTTTAACACAGTTTGGGTTAAAAAAATCTAAGTGCTTATATTAAATTTTTATACTTTTTGCCTATGAGTATTAAGCTTTTTTAAAAGTCAATTATTTTATTCCCTTAGCCTTTTCTTTATTTCTTCATTAAAAATTGGCTTTATGAAGGTTTGCACAGAAATTTTAGTAATCTTGTTGCTTTACTTTTAGAGTTTACTATCTTTTACTTTTTGGTCAGATTGCACTTTGTGACAAAGCTATGCTAGATCTTCAAATCAGTATTAAAATTTTGCTGTTCTGAGCTTTATTGCTTTGAAGATTAGAGATATTTTTATCATTACCATCTAGTACTAAAAAAGATATTTTTATCATTCTAGTATAAAGCAGTAAAATTATTATAATGTAAGCTTCAATTAGTAAATAAATTTTGTATAAAATACCAAAGCCATTATAAACTTAAGCTTCAAGTGAGAAGTATTCTTGGGTTCATATTCTTAAAGGTTTTAATTAATGAAAGCTATTTAAGTTTAAGTTTAATATCTTAGAGTTTAGAAATAAATCTAAATACTTTAGATATATTTCTATACTTTTGACTTTAGGTTATACAAGCCTTAATAAAGGTGGGTTATTTTATTCCCTTAGCTTTTTCTTTTTTTTTTTGTAAAAAAGCAGCTCTATGGAGGTTTAGCTCATGAATTTTCAAAGACTGTTTAACTTTTAGAGTTTACTTTATCATTTTTTGGTCACATTATACTATAAGCTAAATCTATGCTAGATCTTCAGTTAATTATTTTAGTTTTTTTGCTGATTTGTGATTTATGGTTTTTTAGATATAATTTTCCTTTTTATATAAAGTAATAAAATTGTTATAATATAAGCTTCAATTGGAAAATACTTTTTGTATAAAGTACCAGAGCCATTATAACTTAAGCTTCAAGTGAGAAGTATTCTTGGGTTCATATTCTTAAAGGTTTTAATTAATGAAAACTATTTAAGTTTTAGTTTAACATTTAGATTTTAAAAATAAATCTAAATACTTTAGATAAATTTCTATACTTTTGTCTTAGGCTATATAAGCCTTTTTTAAGTTGGGTTGTAATATCCCTTTAGCTTTTACTTTATCTATTTAGTAAAAAAGTAGCTCTATAGAGGTTTAGCCTAGTAATTTTTAAAGATATGCTTTTTAAATTTTAGAGTTTACTATTATCATTTTTAGGTCATATTATACTAAAAGCTACATCTATGCTAGATTTTCAGCTAATTATTTTTTAGTTTTGGCTAATTTGTGCTTTATAGTTTTTTAGATATAATTATCCTCTTTATATAAAGTAATTACATTGTTATAATGTAAGCTCTAATTGGGAAACACTTTTTGTATATAATACCAAAGCTATTATAACTTAAGCTTCATGTGAGAATTATATTTGGGTTTGTATTATTAAAGGTTTTAATTAATGAAAGCTGTTTAATTTTAAGTTTAATATCTTAGAGTTTAGAAATAAATCTACTTTAGATAAATTTCTATACTTTTGCCTTAACCCATATAAGCCTTTTTTGGGTTGTAATATCCCCTTAGCTTTTACTTTATTTCTTTAGTAAAAAAAGTAGCTTTATGGAGGTTTGGTTTAAAAATCTTAATTTCTGATTGCATTAAATTTTAAAGCTTACTATTATCTTTTACTTTTTCATTTATACTATACTGTAAGCTAAATCTATGCTAGATTTTCAGTTAATTATTTTAGTTTTTGCTGATTTGTGCTTTGTAGTTTTTTAGATTTAATTAATATTTTTATATAAAGTAATTAACATTGTTATAATGTAAGCTTCAATTGGAAAACACTTTTTGTATAAAATACTAAAGCCATTATAACTTAAGCTTTAAGTAAGAAGTATTCTTAGTTTTACTTTCTAAAATGTTATTTTGTGAAAGCATTCTAATTTTAAGTTTAACAAAGTTGGAGTTTAAGAATAAAGCTAAATACTTTTAAAATAGCTTTATACTTTTGCCTTATGGTTATATAAGCCTTTTTAAGTTGGGTTATTGTATTCCCTTTAGCTTTTACTTTATTTCTTTAGTAATCTGTGTATGTTCACCAGATTTTGTATCAAGTGACTTTGTAAAAAACTAAAGTCTGTAAAAATGTTTGCATGTATGATTTAGCAATATGTTAGTTTCAATAGTCTTTAATAAGCGTTGCAAACTAGTGATTGTTTGACTTAATAGTTCATTAGCTTTGATGAATTGTTTTTTTGTTTGACAAATTTTTTACAGGTTTGATAGTTTTCCAATTAGTTGATAGCTGGTTATGTTATTGATGTTTATCTATAAAATTATGTTGGAGCTGAATATTTTATTTGTCTGCCATGCCTAGATAAATATGTACAAATAGTTACACTTATATAAGCAATTTTTTTAAGTTTAAATTTTAAGTTAACTGTAACAGGAAAAAAATCACATTTTATATCTATAATCTATTTAAAAATAATTTTATTCTCCCACATTGTTAGTCAACTTTATCCAAGCATTACTTTTTCTTTACCTTTTATTTTTATAAAAGAATGGGTTTTTGCATTTTTTATATAAGTTTTCCTTTTTTTGGTAATCTTTTTGTGAATAAATGCAGTAAGGTTTGGATGTTGTCACTGATGTGCTATTTTTAACCCAATACCTTTTGCACTGCTTCCTATAATATATGAATAAGCTTTTCAAACCAATGTGTAGGCAGGTCCCTGCTTGATCAAATCTATGCTGTAGGCAAATTACTGCTTACTACATATACTAATATTTTTGAAATGCTAACCTTTTACTTTTTAATTTTATTTGTGGTGGGCTGACCTGAGGACAATACCGCACCAATGAGGGGAAGTGAAGAAAATTGGAAAGGAGGATAAAACCCAAAAACCTCCATGCATGGCATATGATAGGCCAGGAACTCTATGGACCGCCTTTGCTATTTGCTATCTCAGCTCGGGGCATTGGTGCACAATGGCAACATAGTCATAATCATCTCCTACCCAAAGTTCACTACCAGGATCAAACTTGGGGAGGCAGTGATAGAGGTACCTATTCTACCATTAGGGTCCTCCCCTAAAGTTTTACATTTAAAAAATTTACTTCTAACTCTGAATTTATATATTTTTAATTTTTAATTTTAAACTTTTTAAACAAAAAGTCAGAAAATTGAAACTTTAAATTATCTTACTAAAATATAAGTTTAAAAGGTATTTATAAAATTTGTTGCTATGGCCACTTCTAACCTAATATTTACATCAACTGCCTCCATTGTAGGTAATGGAGATTGCCAATTTTGGTGTTTGGCATTGATGATTTATGGGTCTCAAGATCACTTTGCTTGTGTACATCAGGAAGTTCTTGCAAGGATGTGTTCCCAACCACATCTTTTTCTTCCTTTCTTTGCACCTGACAAAGATCATTTAGATTTTGGAGGAAGCTGGGCCTCTTATTTATGAAAGATGAAGAGAAATGAGGAAGGGGTGATGAACTCACCTTGAGTTCTGCTGCTTTGACATACAATGTCAACATCTCTGTTTTCATCACTGCTAATGGTGGTGGATATTTGCATGTCTGCACTCATAGTTCTGAAACTAATGGTAGGCCTACATACAATTTACTCTACACCTCCATTGGGGCATACAGACATTATGAAGTTCTTCTTTTTTCTACTAGCATAGAGCAATTCTCATCTACTTGTGAATTTGTTGCTCAGCATAGTTCTAAGCTTACAAAGAAGGGAGAAAAGTGCACACAACGTCATAAACTTATCAGCATTTATTGTGCTATTCATAAAAGAACTGTAGCTTCTAATATTTTTCATAAAAAGAGGCAAATGTTTGAATCAGATGAAATAGCTGCATGCTGTAGAAAAAAATGCTGAGTGTGCTGCATGTCAAAAAGATGCAAAAACACCAGAACAAAGGGAGCAACGCCTTGCTGCTGATGCTGAATATCAAGCATCCAGAAGAGATGAAGAAACAGAAGAACAGAGGGGCAACACCTTGCTGCCAATGCTGCATGTGCTGCACGTCACATTGATAATCAAGCAGCTGCTGATGAAGCCTTTTAAAGTTTTTGCAGCAACTTGATTGCAGTAACACTGTTAAATCTATTTCACAAAATATTTTAAAAATAATCTATAATGATGCAGTTAAAAGTCTGTCATCAGGAATGGATGAATATGTATGTTGCATTTGTGATAACTTGGTTTTAAGGGATAAATTGCACATGTAGCATTAAAGATCTTCCTTTATCTGCAATGCAAGCTTATCTGTGAGAACCTAAAGACTTACCTTCTTGCCTTTGTGAGCAATACACTCCAAACCCAAAATGTCCTTCCCTGGCAGGGTGTTAGAAGAGTGTCTATAACTTTCCCATTCTCAGTGTGGCAGTGTGCGGTGCACCAGGCCAACACCAGGGAACTAGCTGTTAGTGCCAAAGTGGTTAGAGCTCAGCAGAGGGTGCTGGAGCAATAACAACTCAATCATAAGATTACAAATCTTATAATAACAACCCCTATAGTGGCAATGTGGTGCACATGTTGAATGGGGCTAAGTGACCCAGGTAGGAGGGAACCTGGGCGGACAAATGGTGCACAAGGAGTGAGCTGCATGTTATTTGCCATGGCAAGGATAACGGAGCGTGAGACCTCCTCAAAGAGGTTTGTGCACAGGGGCATTCAGAAAAATCATAAAATATTTAAAAATAATTAAACAGGAAAAGGTTTATTGGGGAAGTCAACCAACAAGGAATGTTGGTCAGGTAAAATGTATTTAAGCTTGGATGGGGAGTTTAGGGTTATGCCACAGTGGGCCTAAGCAGTGACTCCCCAATAGGGTGATACTGCCATCTGAGTTAGTAAAATAGGCTGAAATTGACTTCACTCAAGTGATTGACTGAAGTTAGATTTGACCCAAGTGTGTTATTTTGTAGGTGGAATGGGTTTCAAATCCCCATCCAATACTAACTGAACTGAACCATCCGCCTTTATTTGGTAGATAGTTCTTTTTAATGCTTGGCCCATCATCAGGGGCTTGGCACTTGGCACCCCACTAGAACCAACCTGGGCATATTTTGCCCTTACCCAGCGCTGGTCTAGGGTGTGCTTTAGGTCTAGGAGGCCCTGTAGCTTCACCTTTTGGGCCTCCAAGCGCCCAGGTTTATCTTTGAGGTTGATCCCCACTATTATGTTATGTGTACATGACACAGGGATGCTTCTTTCATCATGTGGTGTCTATTTGCAAAAGGGGCAACCTGAACAACCTTTACTTTCCATATGTGAAAGTTGTTATATATTTCTCAAAAATTTAATAGATAAAAAGTTACCCAAATTTGCTATAGCAAATGGGAATTATATGGGTATATTACGAGAGCATCTCCAAGACCTCACCTGCACAAAGTATGCTATGACTTCCCTAGTGCAAAACAGTGTATGTTTATCAACTGTAAAAGATAGTCCACACAAACTGTTGCGCTCCCACAGTTATGCTTTTGCTGCTGCACCTGCTCCTCCTGCAACAATGCAGCCTGAAAATATAGCTGCTCAAGGTGAATTTAAGGTCACCATTGTTGGTGCTTTGACTCCCTTTTAGTATGCTCTAACTGCTGCCAAGTATACCATTAGAACTGGTAAACTTCATGAGATATTTTCCTTCTATAAGAAAATTGTGCTTTATATGAACATGTGTCTATCAATTTGCCTGAAGCAACTCCAGCTTTGTCTATCATTGAATTTATCATCTGTAAATTAGAATATGAATATGCAAGATGTTGCACAGGCTTTGGATGAGGTTGGTGATAGACACAATGTCATATGCCCCATTGAAGATGAGAATAATCCTGATGTAAAAGTTGACCAAAGTAATGTGATGATTGACCAATACCCCACTTCAACTATGAATGACTTTTTACACCAAACTGAGCGTGTCCTTATAGGTCATTTGGATACTGATAATGTATTGGTTTGCCATTCAACACATATAATTGAAACTATGAAAGACAAGTTTGGAAGGTGATGTTCCCTGAGCTTTTTACTTTTGGACGTGGATCTCCTGATAAACCTTGTCCTACTAACCTCAGTGTACAAGCGTATGTTTTAAACTTTGTTATGAATATCATCTTATCGATTTGCTCAGCATTATTCCTTTCCATTAGTTGCCTTTGATATCTTGAGTCAGCAAAATGCAGCTACTTCAGTTTATATCAAGTGTAAGCTGAATCCTTACACTGCAAGGAATGCTAGTCATGTCACAAGTGCACAGCTCAAGGTTCAATTGCAATACCAAGAAGAAAGGAATAAAGCTTTAAATTAAGGTTTACCTCCTCTAATACCTCCAGTCAGTGACACTGGAAATGTTTTTGCCCTTCAAAATGGCATTTCCAGTGCAATGAAAATTTTTGGGAAACTAATGAAGAATGGCAGGAAGTGAGGACACGTGTTTTCTCTCAAAGTGCCTCACTGGGTCAACCTTCTCATTTCTTCACAATCTCACCAAACTCCTCAGGCATTTACCATGTAAGCTACTATTTGGGACATATAACAAAAGCACAGTTATATAAAGCAAATACAGCTATCCTTCCAAAGTCTTTAGAACGTGCTTGTCATGTGAACATGACATAATAGTGGGGACCAACCCCAAAGATAAGGCTGGGCACTTGAAGGCCCAAAAGGTGAAGCTCCAGGGCCTCTCAGACCTGAAGCACACCCTAGACCAGCGCTGGATAAGGGCAATATATGCTCAGGTCAGTCCTAGTGGGGTGCCGAGTGCCCAGCCCTTGACGTCAAGCCAGGCATTAAAATGAACAATTTACCAAATGAACATGGACGGTTTGATTTGGTTAGTCAGGGAGCGGGGTTTTAAAACCTGTTCTATTTTTGAAATAACGCATTTGGGTTAAATCCAGCTTAAATCAATCACTCAAGTGAAGTCAGTTTCAGCCTATTCCATCAACTCAGATGGCAGTATTGCCTTATTGGTGAGTTGGTGCTTGGGCCCACTGCAGCATTAACCCTATTTCCCCAGTCAAGTATAAATATGTTTTCCCCAAGTAACAGTCCTTGTTGGTCGACTTCCCAAATAAACCTATATTCCATTTACATTATTTTATTTTATTTTATGGTATTCTGAACGCTCCTGTGCACAAACCTCTTTGAGGAGGTCTCACACTATTTTACACTTGCCATTGCAAGAACCATGCAGCTCTCCCCTCATGCACCAATTGTCTGCCCAGGATCCCTCCAACCTGGGTCACTTAACCCTTTCCAATATGTGCACCGCGCCATTTCTACTGGCATTTTTATCATAAACCTCAATTTTCTCGGTCTAAGCTGTTGTTGCCCCAGCACTTTCTGCTGGGCTCTAATAGTTTTGGTACTAACGGCTAGTTCCCTAACGTGGGGCTTGTGTGACTTGCACTACCACTTTGGGAACGGGAGAGTTATAGACACTCTCCTAACACTAGTCAACCAACCACATTTTCTTATGTGCATGAACTTTTTCTGCATGGAACTTTTCCAAAGTGGAAACAGTGGCCGTTGACTGTGGGCTCCATCTGTTGTTAGCCACACCGCTGTTTCCTCATTTTCCCAAAGGTTGGAGCAACTCAGCGTTATTTTTGTTGCCTCCAACTGGAAAGTATCTACCCTTCATGATTGTACCTGGTGGAGTCAGACACTTCAATGTCTAAAAGTCATGAATCCCTGACTTTTTGCCAAATTTTTTTAAATTCATTCCAATAAACAAATTTTCCCTCACCAGCACGTTCAGAAAATGTCAGCGGAATTGGTGCAGATGGGCCTGGTGGTGTTGGCTTTGATAACATTGGGCACTCTGTCGCGGTTCCAGGGATAGGGTCATTCATGTCTAAAATGCGTTTTATAACAAAACCCTGGACTCTATCTCTGAACCATTTATTTATTCATATGGCTTGGATGAGG
Organism: Massospora cicadina; assembly: GCA_022478985.1. Classification (NCBI taxonomy): domain Eukaryota; kingdom Fungi; phylum Entomophthoromycota; class Entomophthoromycetes; order Entomophthorales; family Entomophthoraceae; genus Massospora; species Massospora cicadina. The sequence continues at coordinate 49,024 of JAKSZP010001563.1, forward strand.
ACCCTATTCCGGTGTATCAGATTACCCCTAAGAACCCACGGTTGACCTCTACCATGATCCAGCGCACTCAGGAGGTGGAGAAGGAACTTTGTACAAAGTATAATCAAGTATATGCACCTGCAGAAGGCATGGTGGGGTATGTGGCCTCAGTATTAAGAGTGGCCAAATATCCCTCCCCCTTTTTGATTCCAAAACAGATTCTGTTAACATGCTTGAGCCAGAAGAAGAAACTTTTGGTGAAGTATTTTCATTGTCATCAATAAACAAAGACCATTCCAGGTATTTTCTATTGACTGCCACCCTCTCCTCTCCATTAGGGAAGCTCACCACTACTATTTTGGTGGATACATGCGCTACTGGAAACTATATGGACCAGTACTTAGCTGACTACCTTGAGCTGAGTTACTTGCCAGTTGATATGGTTAGAGGAGGGGCGTCCCAAGGTATTCCCACTCTGAAGATCATTGGGACATTGGACTATTAGGTTGGCAAGTACCACTTGTCTGATCACTTCAATGCGATAAAAAATATCCTGTTCCCTATCATTTTGGGTGTGGAGTGGTGGTGAAAGTTTGATATCAGAACTAACCTGAAGGAGAATACCTTGTCCCTCACCATGAAGAATGGTCACACATTTGTTGTGCCTTTGTCAGATGAAAATGCTCCAGGCAACTTGCCCCATTGGCCCCACCATATCCCTTGTTGCCTTGCATCAATGCAGAAGCCCTCAGTGGAAATTTCTATACCTTCTTGCTTGGAGGGTTTGGAATCCTCTTTTGATGCAGCATCTGCCATTGCACTCCCTGAGCACTCTGAGTTTGATTGTGACTTCAAGCTCATGGTGGATCTGGTGCGTATATCTTCCCCTATTTACCCCATTAACTGTCCAGGAGGAGGAGGCGTTGGATGTGTGGGTAAAAGAAAAGTTAGCCAAGAGTGCAATTTTTCAGCGTACCTCCCCTGTATGCTCCCCCTTACTCTTTGTGGAGAAGTCTGATGGTACCTTATGCCCGTGCATAGACTATGGTAATCTTAACAACATTACTGTACCAGACCTCCATCCCATCCCTTTGGATTCACAGATTGCACGTTATGTGGAGAAGGCGAAGGTCTTCTCCAAGTTGGATTGCCTCAACGTGTTCAATCAGATTTGGATCAAAAAGGGAAAAGAGTGGTTGACCGCATTTTGTACCTGAAAAGGGATCTTCCAGTTTTGGGTTATGTCCTTTGGGCTTAAGAATGCCCCCGCAATCTTTCAACGCCACATTGATGCAGCGTTGGAGGACATGTTGGGGGTATGCGCAGTAGCATACATGGATGATATCCTGGTGTTTTCCCCTGATCAGGAGTCCCATGCAGTTCACTTTTGGCAAGTGGTGGAGCGGTTAAAGGCAGCAAGCCTTACGTTGAAAATATCAAAGTGTGAGTTCTTTAAGTCCCAGGTCACGTTTCTGGGAAACGTCATGTTTGACAAAGGACACATGATAACTCCAGACAAGGAGAAGGCAATTTGTGAGTGGCCTACACCCACCTCAGTTAAGGAATTAAGGAGCTTTTTGGGGACGTGAACGTTCCTTAAAAAGTTCACTCCCAATATGTCTGAGGTGGCAGCTCACCTATACAAGGCTAGCGGTGCCAAGGTGCTTCAGTGGTCCCCCACTTTGGAGGATGCTTTCCAAGCAGTGAAGTGCACCCTGCTGTCCCTGACTATTCTTCGCCATGTCAACCCTTCCAAGGAGTTCATTGTGTCAACTGATGCCTCCAACTTCGCTATAGCAGCCACTTTATTACAAGTAGGTGAAGATGGGATAGAGCATCCGGTGGGATATTTTTCTAGAAAGATGTCTTTGCCAGAGTTGAATTACGCCATTTATGACAAGGAGTTACAAGCAGTGGTGAAGGCACTGACTTATTGGCGTCACCACTTGCATGGCTCTACCCAACCATTCTGCATACGTACAGACCACCGTACCTTACTGTACTACAGCGCGCTTCATGTACTAACCCACAGCAGACCCGTTGGCATGAGACCCTTGCCCAATTCGCATTCACATATGAGTTCACCAAGGGCAAGAATAATGGTTTGGCGGATTCTTTGAGCTGCAACCCTGCTTTAATCCCTGACCTCAAGGAGGTAGAGGTGCACACCACACAGGTTATGATCCCTCCAAGTAAAATTCTGTCATTGCTTCCCTCTCCCCTGGCTAACGGGCCAGCGCTTGCACCTCTGGATAATGCAGAGGAATATGGTATGTTCAGAGAGGTCATCCTTTCTCAGCCTCTGTTGGGCAAATATGCCATAGTATTTGCAAAGAGCGCATCAAATCAAGATGATCTATCCAGGGGCTATCACATAAAGGATGAGATGGTGTGGTTCCAGGGATGCCTTTAAGTACCTTATGGACCACTGCGCCTGGACATCATTTGGGACCATCATGATGGAATCACCATTGGTCATCCGTGGAAAGCAAAGACCTTGGAGCTGATCCATCGCACATATAATTGAAAGGCCTGCCTGCTCTGGTGGGCCAGTATTGTAAGGAGTGCCTGTTGTGCAACCAGATGAAACCCAATCATCAGCCTTTAGCAGGGTTGTTAGTACCAGTCCAAAAGGCTGATGGGCCTTAATCTCCATCTTGGTTGATTCATTGTGGAGTTACCAGTCTCAGATGGTTATGATGCCATAATGGTAGTGGTGGACCAGTTCACAAAGTTTTCCCACTTTATTCCTTGAAAAACCACCATAACCGCAGCTGAGATGGCTAGGCTTTTTGTCATCCATGTGTTTGCGCGCCATGGAGTCCCCCAAGAAATTATCAGTAACTGGGGCCCACAGTTTACCTCCATGTTTTGGGAAGAGTTGTGTAAAACTCTTCAGATTCGTCCTTGTCATTCAACTGCCTATAAATCCCCAATCATATGGGCAGAATGAACGAGTGAACCAGTGCCTGGAACAGTTTCTGCGGTGTTACACCGCTGCAGATCATTCAGATTGGGCTTCTCACCTTCCCATGGCCCAGTTTAGCTATAACAATACCCTGCACTCTTCAATCAGCTGTTCCCCATTTTTCGCCAGCCATGGCTTTAACCCCGCCTTTAACATGGAGCCCAGCTGTGGGTCAAAGGTTGAAGCGGTGATGGACTTTGCCAAGACCTTTAAGAAGGTCCACCAGGGGGTTTCCACAAGCTTGGAGGCGGCAATGCAGGTGTATAAGGAGAACGCTGATGGGAAGCGCTGAGTAGGTCCTGCCTACAAGGAAGGGGATCTCGTGATGATTGATGCATATAACATCCCTATCAAGCACCTTGCAAAAAGCTGGGCTCTAAGAGGATTGGACCTTACCGCGTTGTTAGAAAGGTGGGCCATGCCTCATACCAGCTGGATCTTCCCCCTTCATTTCAGATCTTCTTGGTGTTTCACAAGAGCAAACTCACGCTGTTTGAGGGCCCCCCACCAGAGAATCCTGAGGCCTATCTTGTGGATGAGGCGCCTGAGTGGGAGGTGGAAGAGATAGTTGCCTCCCACCATGTTAAAAGAAGACTTGAATACCTGGTATCCTGGAAGAGCTTTGATGCTGCTGAAAATAGTTGGGTTCCAGCATGCGACTGTGTGCATGCCCAAGATCTGATTGACGCCTTCCACCAGCGGTTTCCTCAGGCTGCTGGATCACAAACCCAACTGACCGTCGCTGCCATGAAGTTGGCCCCTGCCCACAAAAACTTTTCCCTGGTGTAAGCCCCTGGAGGGGGGTTGAGCCCCATCAGGAGGAGAGGGTAATGTCATGTGAACATGACATAATAGTGGGGACCAACCCCAAAGATAAGGCTGGGCGCTTGGAGGCCAAAAAGGTGAAGCTCCAGGGCCTCTCAAACCTGAAGCACACCCTAGACCAGCGCTGGGTAAGGGCAAAATATGCCCAAGTTGGTCCTAGTGGGGTGCTGAGTGCCCAGCTCTTGACGTCAAGCCAGGCGTTAAAATGAATAAATTTACAGAATGAATGCAGATGGTTTGATTCAGTTAGTCAGGGAGCGGGGTTTCAAAACCAGTTCTATTTTTGAAATAACGCTCTCAGGTTTAATCCAACTTCAATTGATCACATGAGTGAAATCAGTTTTGGACTATTCCATCAACTCGGATGGCAGTATCACCTTATTGGTAAGTCAGTGCTTGGGCCCACTGCGGCATTAACCCTATTTCCCCAGCTGAGTTTGAATATGTTTTACTCAATTAATAGTCCTTGTTGGTCGACTTACCAAATAAACCTATATCCCATTTACGTTTTTTATTTTGTTTTATGGTATTATGAATGCTCCTGTGTGCGAACCTCTTCAAGAAGGTCTCACGCTCCATTACACTTGCCATTGAAAGAACCATGCGGCTCTCCCCTTGTGCACCATTTGTTCGCCAAGGATCCCTCCAACTTGGGTCGCTTAACCCTTTCCAATATGTGTACTGCGCCATTTCTACTGGCATTTTTATCATAAACCTTGCTTTTCTTGGCCTAAGCTGTTATTGCTCCAGCACCTTCTGTTGGACTCTAATAGTTTTGGTACTAACAGCTAGTTCCCTAACTTGGGGCTTATGCGCCTTGCATTACCACTCTGGGAACAAGAGAGTTATAGACACTCTTCTAACAGTGCTGCTATTTCTGCAAAAGACCCTGTTGCCTGTGCACGCTATTATGATCACATTATGGATGTTGTCATTGATGTGCTGCTAGGTTGGGACTGTTAAAAGAAATGCAGTAAGCATGATGGAGGCCTTTTTGGTTACTGCAAAGGTTTTTATGCAGCCACTGAAAGTCAAGGAATGGGTAATCTCCATGCACATTGTCTCATCTATACCCATGGCATGCCTGAGACTACAAAACGCTTTTTTGGATCTTTGTAGATATAATGAGAGCAGCTTCCTTTCTAACCTTAAAGAGCACCATTCAAATTTTAGTGAAGGCTGAAGTACCAAAACATGTGGCGCTGTGTGTCCAAAATGCAACTTTCCTTTTGTCACCTTTGATTTGCCACAATCAGCATTAAAAACATCCAAAACAGGGATCTTCTGCACCAATAGCTGAAAATTTCACTACATGTCAGATATTGTATACTTTTGAAGACCTGTTGTGAGAAATAGCATGTTCACTTGCCAGTTTTTATGGGGTCTCATATCAAGAAATTAAACCTTTAGAGATTGAACATCTTTTAAATCCATGTGAATGTTTACCACTGTTTGACCCTTCCTCTCATGAATTGAAGCTAAAAATGTTAAAATAACATTCACCCTCTTGCATATATCAATGCCATTCATGGGCTCACAGCAAGTCCTGCTTTAAAAAGTCTTCCAGGACAACTTCTGGAAGTATTTGCAGGCTTTTGTTTCCACAAGTGACCCATAATGTCCTTGCCATGGTGGATTTTAGGATAATTCCCCAAAGGAGAGTGGGTAATGAATACATCAATGCATATTCACCATTGATTGCAGCCACATTCAAAATGAACCATGATATCCATTTTCTTGTTGGTGGTGATGGTCCTGATGTCACATACTATGCAATGAAGTTTACAACTAAGGACCAAAACCAATTTGAAAACATGGCTGCTCTGCATTTAACAGCTTTTGACAGACGTGTACACTGTAAGCTGAATCAAATCAAGTTTTAGATGACTTTGCTAAGGGGAGAGCACAAATCCAATCCATGTTAAACTCTCTTTTCTAATCAAGCAGGAGGTTTCTGCTCCAAGTGAATGCCTTTACATTTATCATGTGAGTCCTTTTTATGTATCTCACAGCTTTGTTAACCTTTTCATCAACCAAGTTTTCAATGCTCTTCAGATTGAAGAAGAAATTGAGGCATCCCTTGTTCCAATTAGAGATGGAAATTTTGCCACTGTGACTGCTGCAACAGATTATATCTATTGACCAGAGGAACTTGACCACTTGAGTTTGTACAATTTTATGCAAAACTATGAATGGATAAGAGGTGGTGATCAATTGCATTTCACTGAAGATTATCTTCTTGCCATCTCCCATTCATTGAAAAAGCAATATAAGTACTGTTTAGTCAATGTTCATGGCGACGTGTTCCTGATATTGCAGCTTCAAATATCACAGAATCTGAATGTGAACGCTATTTAAAAACTATGCTTGTTCTTTATAAAACTTTCCGTCAACTTGAAGATTTAAGACAAGGCACAACTTGGGAAGAAGCGTTTAAAGTATGTGTGCAAACTCCTGACATGTAATGATACATTGCTCACACAGAGGATTACTATGTTGGTATGCGCAGGCCAGCTGAATCAAGAAAAACTGAAACTGAGGAGAACATACTTGCTTGTCTGCCATTTGGAGTTATATGGATGATGGTGGTCTTAATGCTCTATTATCTGATGAAGAGGGCAGAAACATCCAAAGTCAGAGGGATCCATATTATGATGAAGTTCATGATGACACCAACCTACCTATGGTAGAATTAGACATGCACTGTGAAACTGTTCTTGAAGGCCTTAGCAATGTTAATGATTTTGTTTACAACTCCATTGCCAATCTTGACATAAGAGAACAAAGGTTTGAACATATTGTGAATTTGAAACCCTTTGATGCAGAATTGATTGAGCTTGATGAACAGATTTCTGCTGCTAATAGTGACCCTAATCCCCAATCACTACTAGCAGAGTTTCCCTCACATGACATTATTGTGCAAAGGCTAGAAACTGCATGTCAACAAACAGAAAGGTTACCATCATCAGGAGCATCTGAAGAACTTCCCAATTATTCAACCTTCAATCAAGTATCTTGATTTATGAGACTGAACCACAAAGCAGCATCAAGCATTTTTTGATGCTGCTGGGTATCTGTTTAAAGAATTTGTCAATTCTGCAGGATGTGAACTATCCATTCCACTGATGGATCAGAGATCGCAGTTTATTGGCTGGCTTGGTGGAAGTGCAGGAGTTGACAAAAGTCATGTTATCAAAGCTCTGATTTTACTTGCTCAGCTTTGGAAATGACCAAATAGTGTGATGGTATGTGCTGGCATGGGAATTGCTGCAGTGAATGCTGAAGGACTTACAGTTCATAAGCTTTTTTCCTTTACTATTCTTGGCAATCCACGTTCAGCCCGTCCCACAGTTAAACAGATTTAGAAATTTGCTGACCTAAAGCTTCTCATAATTGATGAAGCTAGCACACTGTCTCAAAATCTGTTAGGGACAATTGATCAATGCCTCCGCCACCTAAAGGAGAAACCCACAACACTTTCAGGAGTTATCCACATTCTTTTCTGTGGTGACTGGCTTCATCTTGGACCAACAACTGGGGCTTTGTGCTCCAAACAACCCAAGCTGCATTAAAGCCTAGCTTCCTTTGATGGTTACCTGTTCTATTCAAGAATGAACTATTCTTGTTTCCTTAATGTTGCTATGCGCCATGCTGATGACCTCCAATTTAAAAACATTCTTTCACGAATTTGTTTAGGAACTGCTACTCATTGTGATTTAGAGGTCATCAACCATCAGCTCATAGTCAACTCTGAACAAAACCATCCATGTGGTTTCTCCCCTATCCTCATTACCTCAAATGCTCTTAGAGTAGCATTTAACTCTGCCTGCTCCCTCTCTTATACCCAAACATATGACACCATTCCATATCAATTTAAAGCAATTGTTACAGCTGTCTAAAGATCAACATTATCACAAAGTGAGCATTTGAGTCCCCATGATTTGCATGATGATTTAACTGTTTTACTTTCCATGTCACTAGAACTTGCTATTGGAACACCTGTCATGTGTATAAAGAATATTAGCCAGTCATGAAAATTGGCTAATGGATCACTTGGACATGTGGTTGGTTTTTAGTTCCCTCACCATTGTACCCATCAGCAAGTCAATATTGAAAGTGATTCTTTCCATATTGTAAAAATCTCCTCAACCTTGCCTGACATTGTGTATGTAAAGCTTTTGGCAAAAAAAGCAATTTTACATCCAAACTTACCTCCTGAGGTTGTTCCTGTAAGACCCTTTTATGAGAAAGATGTCCAAATATCACTTCCTAGCCACTCCTTCAGTTTCTATACAGCAGCTGCCTTTAGTTCCAGCCTATGCGCTCACCATTGATAAGTGCAATGGTTTAACATTGGATGGCATCACCTTGGGTCCCCTTCTCTATTCCACCCATCATACTCCCAAAAAACTGGTACCTTATATGTGGCGCTCTCTCATGCATAAAAACTTGCTAATGGTTTACTGCTTCAAACAATAACTTTGTCTGATTTGCAATACTTTAAACCTTCAAGTGAATGTGTTTCTGAAGATGCACGGCTTCACTCTTTGGATCCAAGTATATAAACAGTGAAAATGGGTTAAAACTGAACCTGAGAGCTTCAGGGTTCCAGTAGAAAAAAGAGGGCTAAAAGCACATTTTTTAACATTTATTGGCAGTCTTTTCTACCTCTAAATTAAAAAGATATCTTACACTACTTTTTCTCACTCCCATAATAATTGAAAATTGAATAGTTTTTTATAAGGTTGGCACTTAGAAATCTGTCATGCTACTGGGTGTGCTTTCCAAAAAGCTTGCAAGGTAGTCCTATAGTAGTGTCCTAAGCATTTCCAAGGACCCTTGAATCTTCTTTACTGTTTTCATTGGGTTTTTGCAGAGGTGGGGAGTTTGGGAGTGGTCATTTAGACTGCTGGTGGTTGAGGCCTTTGCGCCCAACAGAAGACCTTCAGGGGAAATGTTGACATTTTCCAGGACCCCTGAATTCTAACTGATACCCTCAGGCATCCCTCTCATATGATTACCTTTTGAAAAAAGCATTTTTTTGCATTTTTACCTCAATGGTCCTGGGTGATACCACTGAGATGATAGTCTCAAGATAATGTCACAAGCATTGTCAGGGACCCTTGAATTTGATTATTCTTTGAAATTTTCATTGGGTTTTTTTTGCAGAGGTGGGGAGTTTGGAAGTGGTCATTTAGACTGCTGGTGGTTGAGGCCTCTTGCGTCCACCAGGAGACCTCTGGGGGAAACATTGACAAATTCTGAAACCCTTAGATTTCTAAATGATCTTTTTCAGGCTTCCCTCTCACAAGATTACCTATTGAAGAAAGCATTTAAATAATTATTTGAGGTGGGTTGACCTTGGAACAAGTATACCACACCAAGAATTTTTCTAGCCAGTACAGGTTTTGAACTCAAAACCTGCACTAGGGGTGAAAGCAGTTTTACCCACTTGGCTAACCACCCTTTGGAGAAAGCATTTAATTTCAAATTTATCACCTCAATGGCAATAAATGGTGCTTCTGAGATTTTAGCTTCAAAGGGGTGATATAATAAAGTAAAAAAATTTATAGATTTAAGGTTGGGACTTAGGAAATCTATTATGCCAATGGGTGTGCTTTACATACAGCCTGCTAGATAGTCCTATGGCAATATCCTAAGCATTGTCATAGGCTTTCTAATCTTTTGTGGCTTTTTTGTTGGTTTTTCTTAATGAATATGGGGGGTTTGAGGGTGGTCATTTAGACTGCTGGTGATTGAGGCTTCTTGCGCCCACCAGGAGACCTCTAGGGGAAATGTTGATACTTTCTGGGACCCTTGGATTTCTAACTGATCCCCTCAGGCTTCCCTTTCACAAGGAAATCCATCAAAGAAGGCATTTGATTGCAATTTTAATAGTTTTTAGGCTTTCAATCCACTAACCAGCAAATTACTGGAATGGCAGTATTTGTTGGACTTAAACGCCTAATTATTATTGATTTTGCATAATTCTTGAGGGAGGGTACCCCAGTGGTAGAGTATGGACTCTTTGACCACTGCCTCCCAAGTTTGATCCTGATAGATGAACTTTGGGTAGGGGCCAATTTATGCCTATGTTGGTGTTGTGCTCCAATGCCCCAAACCATATTACCAAATAACAATGTGGTTCATAGAGTTCCTGGCCTATCATAACGCCGCACATGGAGGTTTACTGGGATTTATCCTCCTTTTCCATAGAATTTGTTTTCCCTTTTAGATTAGTGTGGTATAATCCCCTAGATAACCCACCTCAAATAAATACTATTTTGCATAGATCTTAATAGGATACTTATTTAGTTTGATGATACATTTTACTTTCCTTACCTAAAATTTTTATTTACTTTATTATCTATTATAATTCTTGAATAAAACCATGTTTAAGGAATTTAATTTTGTAACTAGATTAAGAATTTACTATATATAGCAATCCAGTGCTATACTGCCCCACCTGGGGCTCTAGTGTGTCCTTAAAATTGATTAATTTGATAGGTTCAATTTTGAATGGTTGCATCTGTCTGTTTGATAAGCTCAATTTTAACCATTCTCTTGGTGATTGGTTAACATTTATGTAAGTTCAGCCGTGTAACTATTATTTTGAGTTTTTAGATTGTGGGATATCTGAGTAGTTGGTCAAGTTTTGAGATTGTGGGATATCTTAGTAGTTGGTAGTAATAATTCAATTTAATTCAATTGTTTAACTAATTTGTATTAAATCAAGTAATCTCTATAAATTCACCAATTTCTCATCCAAGAATAAACAAGTATATTAATGGTAAACATTAAGCTTAAAGTTATTTTGAGTAGCATTTTTAATTCTCAACTCCATTTTTTCATTTAACTTTATTTAATTCATTTCATTCATTCAATTTATTTTTTTAGTATTAAATTAATTTAGTTAATTAATTGAATCAACTATCTTTTAAATTTTAATGTGATTAATTAATTAAAGGTAGTTAATTAAAATAACCACCTACATCATTTCCAAAAACAAATAAACTATTTAAGTTAATCAAATAGATGACAAACAATAAGTTCAATTTGAGATTTGGCTAATCAAATCAATACCAAGTAATATCAACTAAATTTATTAATTAATTAAAAATTAAAAGCTAAAATAATTTATAAATTTATACTCAAAATCAAATTGTTAAATTAATCAAACCAGCTAGATAGATGAAGGCCAGCAAATTAATTATGGCTATAATTATAACTATATAACTTTTAATTTAATAAGGTTAAGATAATTCATTGTATCAGCAATCCAGTGCTATACCGCCCCACAAGGGGCTATTGATTGCACATATAAATAACCGGTGCAAGAAAGTCTGAGGAGCTGAATGAAGTTATAATCCCAAAAGAGAAAAGTCTCAAGTCTATATATTGGTGCGCATTACAAAGGAGGAAGATGAGTGCCAATAGTTCCCAAATCTTCACAATGACTAAAAAAAATAAGATCTATAAACTTTATTGGTAAAAAACTGAGGAATGGATCTAAGAGACTCATGCATTTCAGCAACAAATGATGAAGATGACCATGAGGATCTAGATTGAAGATGGAATATCATATATACAGGTTGAAACCTCTTAATTGTCTTAGGTCCACCCATATGCTAGAACAGAGAACGTCCCTGGAGAGCCACCTGATTGTAGGTTATGGCGCCATAAAGAAAACTCAACAGTGGCTTCTGGACCATTGATACTAGGAATAGATTATTAAGTTAATAAAAAATTTTCATTATAGCCTATCTTATTTGTGCTAGCCAGAAACCCACCAATCTGACGTATCAACACAAGGTAATTGGTCCTATCACCCCATTTTGGTACCATCAGTAATGAAGTTCTTGGTCACTGCCTATTGCAATGTATGGCAATTATTATATCATACTGGCAATTGATTACCTCTCAAATTGGGTTGATGGCATGTCAATTGCCTCACCTAATTCTAAAGTGACCGCTTCATTTTTAATATAACAGGTCTTCACCCCTCATGGTAGCCTAAGGTATTGTTATCTGATAATGGTACCAACTTTGTCTCTAGTAATTGTTAAAATTAATTCATTGATGGGATTTATCCCGCTTTTCCTTCCCCATATCATCCCATTACCAATGGAGCAGTGGAACAAGCAAATGGAACTTTAATCGCCATCCTTTCTCATGATGGCTCAATCTGACCCACATCAATGTAAACTATAGCTTCTGGCAGCTCTATTGGCATACTGGTAGAGCTACCATTGATTCATTCAGATGTTACCTTTTTAGATTTATATGGCTAATAGCCAATCTTACCCTTTTATGTTCAGCTTTTATTAGAAACTTTCTCACTGGAACCAGATGATCTTGCAAGGGTAAGGCTATAAGATGGATTATCTTGTTACAAGTTTTAGCTGCCAAATCCTTGGGGAGTATCATTAAATGAGAGGCGGATTAAGCATCACCCAGAAACTGATTTTGCCTGAGTACCAGCTAGGGGATTTAGTATTGTTTAATTAACACAGTCAGATTTCAGGTACATAAATTTTATATTTTATGATCAGGACCATATTGAGTGATTTATCATCAAGGGGCAGAGTGCATAATCATCTCTATCAAATTGGGAATTATAATAAATTGAGTCCATGCTAGATTCATTAAAGTTATGACCTCCTTAGCAAGACCTTGGGGGAGGGCATTGTTGGGAATGATGCACTTCTGTTAGTTTGGATTAAGTTGCCAACCAGGTAATTTTCAATCTAATCAAGGGAGTTCTATCACCATAGAAGATATTAAAATTGCAACGATTAAATAGCTCTTAAATAAGCATTTAAGAACCCAACTTCATTTTAATCTTTCAAATTGGTTGATAAAAATCTTACACTTAGAGATCATATGAATTTGACAATTTTTTTTAAAAAACTTTATTTGGGAAAGGCCAACTATGAGATGTACTATTCTGATATGTAATAATAATAAAGAACTAATATACGTTAGGTGCAACCCAGAGAAGCTAATGCTGTCTCATGTTGCCAGTGGGAACGCCAAATAAAGGAAGAGGGGTATCTTGAGTAGAGGCTTGCGCCACTTTTGAGCACATATTAAGAAAAGTGTCTGAATTGATGAACTATATCAGGAACCAGGATGAGACCAACTGTTTTTGACAGGATGGTAGATAACCAAACAACCATGCTTAAAAGTGGTCCATAAGTGCGACTGTAATCAGCGTACAGCTTCCTTGAGGGTGTTAGTATAGCCTGAAATGGCATCCAAGACAACTGAGTGGATATTCCACATAACAATTGCTACCACTGAGGCTTGGAGAGAAGATTTAATAGGGGAATCCAAGGACAAGGCGAATATGTTCTTAAATAGCTAAAAGTCTGTGTTTGCTCCTGGTAAAAAAGATCCTGTATTCTTGCGCCATATCACTTTTAATGGTGGGCACTCTTCCAGGCGATGGATCATAGTACCATATTGGTCACACATAAAACATGAGGAGTGTGATGTATTAAATTGCTCAGCAGTACAGTATAACTGTTTCAAGCAGCACCACACATGGGAAGAACTTGTGGCTGAAAAAAAGGGTGATGGGTGTACTTCCAGATGTCTTTCTGGCTTTCTAGGGAGTAGGGGATGTCCAACATGTCCAGATACTTCACTATGGCCATGGTAGGGGACCTCCTGGGTATCAAACTGTTCAGAACGGCTTGGCCTTGTACTTCCTGTTTGAAGCGGGGAGTAGGGTGACCCCTCTGGGCGGTGTTCCCACTGATGCTAATGCTCCACTCAGCGCTCCACATGGATAGGAGAATGCATTTGAAGTGGGCCAGCGTCCCATGTGAGCCCAAAGCAGAGGGATGAGAGGCAAGATAGTTTAGCATAGAAAGGGGTGTTTAAAATGCAGATGCCAAGTATGCTGAAAAATTTGGAGTGGGCTGCACATGACCAGAGTTGGGCTTGGAGTGTGTAATTGGTGAATGCAGCGATCCAGGTGCCAAGTATTTTGGCGGCATGGGCCTTGAAGTTGAGCAGGCCCATACCAACACTATGGCGAGGGCCAAACATGGCATCCAGGTGCACTAACAGTCAGCGGCCTAATCAAAGCTACCCTTGAAGGATGGCATATAACGAGGTGAAAAAAAAATGGGGAAAAGTGATAGTATGAGCAGCAAAACAGGCTTTTGATAGGAGCAAAGAGTTAGCCAGCACAACCCTGCATGGGAGGGTAGTTTAGTGGGCTCTGAGGGAAGCGATGCATTTTGTAACAATGTCCAGAATATGGTGCTCCATCACTGATAAGACGTGCCATCCTATTTCCAGCCAATCCCCTCAAAAGCGTACCAGACCAGCAGTGGGACTTGGCATGAAAGGGAGCACAATCGGTTAAGTATTGGGTAAGTGGGGCAAGCAAATCTGTGAGCAAGCTGCTGAAGCAGGTAGGAAATGGGGTGCTGGCTACCAGCGGGCTTGGAACTAACTAAGGAGAATGATTTTAGTTTTGGAGGCGTTAAGTGCATCGTTACTTAACCTAGAGTAATCCAGGATAGTAGCCTCTAGTGTGCGTTCATCTTAATTATTAGAAACCCCAACCACACAATAGTCAGAAAATGCCACATCCTTACTGGTGCTTGGCCTTGCACATGGCCATCAGAATGGCGGGCATTCACATTGCATAAAAGTGGGTAGAAGTGAAGTTGTACAATAGTGGGCTTAGAGTCCCCTTGGCAAAGGACTTTTATGGTGAACCACATCAGTGAGAAATCCAGGGACACGCATAGCCATTGTGGCATATTCTGTTAGCAATATAACCCAATTTTTTAATCAACGGGAAGGTGGAACTGTGGCGGCAGGCTTTGAGGTAATCCCAGTTTACCTTATCATAAGCCTTCTGTTGGTCTAAGAAAACAAGTGCTCCAGTAGTCGTGGATTGGAATTACATAGCCTACAGTGTGTATTTTGTCCCATATAGACCGATTGGGAATGAAATTGAATTGAATTTATGAGATTATATCAGAGGTAACATTCCCTAGGTAGGAGGCCATTTTTTTAGTAAATAACTTAGTGTCTGTGTTAGTAAGTGAAATGGGCGCTAGTTGGACAAGTCATGTTATCTAATTCCATATACAGCATTATAGTATACGCCTCCTGACTCCCAGAAAAGAGGCGCGTTTTCAACAAACACTGAAACATTTGAGGATAGCAACAAAGAGAAGAAATAGCTAAAATATCTCTTAAAGAACTTATAAGAATTCCATCTGAACTTGGGCGTTTCCTGTGCAGTGCACCATGAATGGAATACCAGAGTTAATCCCAAGTAATTAAATTCATCAACTCCAGATTATGGGAAATAATGTAAATATGTGCGATTTTACAAATCTTTAACTTTAGCTGGTTCAACTGGATCAGATTAATACACCTGGCGTGATATTTTTGAACTTTGACTGCAATTTCAGCTGGAGTTTCTGATATGGAGTGGTCTGGCCGTCTCACCTTTGTGTAATCCAAGCTCTTTCATGGTGTGAAGAATTCATAGAAAAAATAGGTGGAGCACGTGTCACCTGCCACTATGTTTTTTTCTTTATACTATACACAGACGCAATATTTTTGTTGCTCTACCAGGGCGTTGAGGCAAGCGGACACCTCTGACCAATTGCAACCCCAAGCAGGCTTTAGTCTTCAGCAGGGACATTAGACTCCAGGTGATCCACTTCTGCAAGCGTGCTCATAATGACCACCAAGGCAGCCCTAGAATGACACAATAAGAGGTGGCATGCATGGCGGATCATGTTCATAGTGAAGGATGACCTGGTAGAAAGTGGGTCCACACAGAACGGTGTGGTGAGCTCCAATGCCAAAGTTTTGGTGTCCACCTATGAGAAAAACGTGGGAGACTTGATCTCAGCTGGACGAAGTTTGCACCACTTTGGCGCCTATGCCACTGGGCTTGACAAAGTGAAGGAAATTGACACCAAACTGTGGTCAGATAAAAAATTTCTTCAACATTGTAAAATTTGCCACCTGAGACCAAAGTTTCAATGGTGCAAGACTAAGGTCAATGCGTGACATAGATCTCAGCTGTTCATTGTGAACATGGGGAAAGAACATGTTGGGGAGCAGCTGTGAAAGTTTAGGGAGTGTATTAAACATTCCCAAAGAGGCTTTAAGAACGCAAAGTTTGGCATGCCCCTAATGAGAGAGGCGTTGAAGGCCAGTGGCCAGGTTGGCCCAAAAGTTCAGGTCGCCCACCATAAATGAAAAAAGAGGAAGTGAAGTGAATTAACGGCCAAGGGGAATTCCCATCGAGCCCACACACATTTTGGGGCATAAATATTAGCAATAGCGTGAACTTCATCATCCCATTAAAAGGACTTACAAGCCCATGACCATCGAGGTACAAACTTTTAGAAATGATTTTTCATTTGTGGGTTGCACATATAAGCACCCACAGTGCCTTAACCAAAAAGAAATGGAGGGGAGGAGCATGGTTGCCCATGTTTCCTAGGCACCATGTGGACAGTGGGATTCATGAATGGCTAGGATGTCCACAGGTAAATTATTTTTTAAAGCCCAATTTCCTAGCATAGTATAGTGAGGCCTTGAGTCCAGCAACGTTCAATGTCCCTATTGTAAAGGCTCCCGACTTTCACCTTAAGTGTTTTGAGAAGTGCTATTTGCGTATCTTTTGGCTCATTTTTAGCATTTGATATAGCGCCAAATGTTCAGGAAGCAACAGAGTCAGTTGAGTTATAGCAGTCCTTTAGGGCACTATCAGTTATTTTGGTATGGTTCTTGCTTTTGGCGAAATTGCTTTCTTCCAAATTTTCAGATTACTATGCTCCTGCTGTGCACCATTAAAGGTAACCTTTGGCAGGGAAATGGTTGGTAGAATCAGTTTCAATTTCTTCATGGTAAGTTTGCTCAGGTAAATCTGACTCACCCATCAGGTCTTCAGGTTGGTTGTCCCTATCTGATTGGTTCTCAAATTCTTGAACCACTTCCACTGCAAATGACTCAATGTAATTATGGGTCTGGGTAGACAAGATTATGGATGCAGCTATGGCCGCAGACTTGGCAGTTCTCTTCAGGCCTTCTTGGCCTTCTTGCACTCTTTTGGGGACACAGGTTTGACCTTAATGTAACATCTCTGCGCGCCCCATGGGAAGGCGGCATCAGTGTCAATAGCCAGTTTATAATGGGTATCTGCACTGCCCATTGCATTGGTTAGGATTTCATCTTGCGTGATGCTCTCCTTGGATGGGCGGTGTGGGCCTAGTGGCCAAAAGTGTGACAAAAGTGCAGATAGGGGGCGCGCTATCCACTGTGATGTAGAACGGGTGAGATTCCTGCCCTTCAATAAACACAACTGCAGTGTGAGGGAGTTGAGTATAGTCTTTTGTTTTAAACGCAGTTGGGGTATTACAGCAATAATTTTTCCAGTGAACAGGTGTGGCATTAGCATAAAGCATTGTATTTTGAAGGAGTGAAGTTCCACATATGCCTAAGCCCTACCATGAGGTGGTCCTCCAGTACTGTATGCTTAATTGTTGTGAGGAGGAAGTCAAAAGTAACAAAAATTTAGTTAGATTTGGTCAATTGAGTGCGCTTTGTTTCAACCACCCGTTGACCATCTGAGAGGTCTACAACCACACGCATCTGTGCAGCTTCATCCGCCTCATCTTTAGTTTATAACCTGAGATTCCAATCAACTGTGGGTCATGGAGTATAGCACTGCGTATACTTCTTTTGGTAAATGGTTGTGCTCATCTCCACAGAACTTTTCCCAAAGCGCAGTTTGATTAATATCCAGGAAAACTTGAAACCCATGCTCCACTGATGACAGGGGCTGGGAAGGGGGAGTTTTTGATGAACTGGATACATCATGCCTTCCAGGCATAAAATCTCTGGTGAAATATTTTCTGCCTGTTTATTATTTTTATCTAGACTGCCAGTGTTACCAGGGCTTTTACAGATTTTGGATGGTGCAGAGCCCAATCATGTGCTCTTTACTTTGTTAGCCCAACTTCTATCCAATATTGGGTGCACACTAACCTCCTTGAAAAGATTATCAAACTTACCTAGCCTTGAATTGAAATTGGTATAATCAGAAATTGCAATTAGAAAGTAAAGTCTGAATCTGCCAAATTGATTGGAAAAGACCGTTTTCTCCAGAAACCTCCAATATCTGCTGCATCATTCCAGAAATTGTCACACCCTAATTAATCCTGGACTTTGATCATATCTATAAATATCCCCAAATATTATATAATGATATTCTCGTTTATAGCTAATATTTTTTGACTAGTAGTATTAGAGGTTGCCTAGCGTTGCCTGGATATATGGCTGAAATTTAGAATAAATTACCTCAACAAAGACCCCTTTTCTATCAAGATATATGCCCTAGTGACAAAAAGCATACTGTAAGTTACTAGTTGATTTATAACAATTAATACTTACATAAACTTTTAATAACTCACTTTCAAATTTTTAATAACAAATTTAGAAGTACGCTATTTTCCAAAGGTTTTTGGCCCACATTTTTGTCAGAACCATATAGCATGTATTGGTTTAGTAAATTAATTTCTTTAATCATTTTCACATACATGAGGTCCACAAAATACTTTTATGATGACAGCTAGTAGTTGTTAGAGTCAATTTATACTTTGATGTTTTGCCCTAGGCCAATGAAGTATATCTCAATTCCTATGTTTACAACTTGAGGCCCAGAATGCTAGCCACCGCTCTGGCTCAAAAAGAATTCATACCTTGTAAAGAAACGTGTGGTATCTGATGAATTATTATTTTAATATATATGCAGCTACACAAGAAACTGTTTTTATAAAAATTACCTCAAGGAACTATTATTTGATGGAAGTGTGGTTTCTTTTTATCTTTTTTGATTGCAGTAGGCTATAGAATGTTTAATCACATCCTCATCATACTGATAAAGCACCTCTTCAATGCCTCATAAGGAGTCAACACTTTACGCTATAACTTTTTATCAATTTTGGTATGTTGTAGGCCTAGGGACTTGATAAAAGATTTCTTAATGTATTAAATATGCTCTGAAACTGTTTGAACCAAATAAAAGGTATATATTTTTGTTTTGAGAGATTGAAGAGACGTAAAATGAAGTTTAATTAAGTATTGACTGTTAATAATATATGATCATCCTCACAAAAAAATTGCACATTGTGCTTATTGTCATGGTGGACATTTGTATGATAGCATCAGCCTAGGCAGGCTTTTGGCATAATTTCTTAATTTTATCACAGACCTGAGGTATTCTGGCTGTTTCAGATAAATGGCATTTTCTTAACTTAATTTCAGCATAGTGGTGGCAAATTGATGAAATACCTTGTCAAAATTTCAATATGACTGGATGATAAGCCATGAAGGTTGCGACAGAATGGTGAGATCCACTGACTGAATAATGTACAAGTATTTAAGCACCTTGAGATAAGGTGATATTAGGTTATAATGAGTTGTTATTAATCGCCTCCATATAAGGCAATAAGGCAATGTCAACATTTGATGAATATAATATAAATCGCCTAAATTAGGGAAATATAAAGTTATTAATATTACAAGATAATACCAAGTAGATTTGGCGGAATAAAATAGCATAAGCTATGAGAATGGTATTGTCCAAAGTCGCTGGTATATAAGCAAGATGGGCGATTGAAAGAGTAGAGGTTAATAGTATAGAGCGGAACAGCAAAGAGTCACTGTATTTATAAAGATGAAAATAATGTTGTTAGGGAGATTGCTCCTAATTTCTTAAAACTTCCAGTGTGTTCAGAGGACTGATGATCCCCATATTATCTGCCTGTTTTTTAGTGGTTTTGACGGTGCAACCCTTATGTCAGATACAAACAATACCGCCCAAAATTATAACAGTGGTGCTCACTACAAGGGCCCATTGTCAACCACTAAAAACTCAAAATCTCCAATCAGTGGCTATGTCTCATAAAGCCTGCATTGCTGGGAATCTTCATGAGGCGCTGCACCAGGTGATAATGACGAACTCAAACTCACTTTAGACGCAGTGCTCAAGAAACAGGATGAATTTCTTCAAGAATGGAATGCCATTAAGCACTAGCTCGATAGCACATTTAGTCAAAATGATTTTCTGGGGCAACATTACAAGGAACTTGCCAATTGTTTGGATGACACCTCCAAACAACTGCAATACACGGAGAGGAAATTGACCAGTACCTCCCAGCTCTCTCATTGGGAAGAGGAATGATGATAAGAGAAACACAATACAATTAAAAATATTATGATAGTTGGAGCTAATACACCCAGGATGTTAGCTCTGGATATGAGTATGATTTGGAGCGCCATTTCCCCCAAGTGATGGCAGTACTGCTACAAAAGAAGGCCATGCTACCTTTAAATCAGCGGACATCCCAACTTCTGCTGGATCAGCTTCTCATTGAGAAAATGCTTTTGGATTTTGACACATTCCTCAAAATTCCCCAAAAAGCTGTAATGGGATGAGAAGGTAAATATAAAGAAACTACCTCCATTTAATTGAAAAGGGAATATCCATGGATTCTTCAAATAGTTAAAATTTGCAGTGGAAGGCACATCCAATTGACAGAAAGAAAAACTGTTGATATCTGACTTGGATTTTGAGAGTGCTGATCAAGTCACCCTCTATATCATGAGCAGCTCCATTACTACCTGTATGTAAAAAATACCATGCTTCAACTGTTCAGGGCACCCTAAAGATGTTTCAGTGAAAGGCGAAATTTTTGACAATTGGATTCTGTCATATTGAGACTCACATGAAATTGCTGAATGATTTAAAATGGAAGCTCATGTGCTGATAGGGTAAGGACTTAGCAGAAACTGATGTGTGCATAGCAATAACTTCAGTGTTAAAGCCATATCATGAGCTTTATAATGTCGTTTTGCTGATTCTGGATGATGACATTCCCCTGCTCAAAACTGTACAGTTCTTGTGTCACATATTCACTGGATCAATGATAAAATGTCTTTGGCAAAAATTAAAATATTTGTCTATCTTTGTGTCTTTCTGCCCACAATTTAATTGATTAATAAACTAAATTAGTTAAACATCCAGTTATTGATTGGTTAACATTTATAAAAGTTTAGATATGTACCTATCATCTCATGTTTTGAGATTGTGGGATATCAAAGTAGTTATTTGGTAGTAATCAACCAAACAATTCAATTGTTTTGAACTACTGTATTAATTTAACTAAAATCTATAAATACACCAAGTTTCTCACTTGAAACTAAACAGAAAATAGTAAATGGTAAACAATTAAGCTTAAGTCTATTTAGAGAAGCAGTTTCAATTCTCTATTTCATTTCTTCATTTAACTATCAATTCATTTAAATCAATTTATTTATATTGTAATAAGTAAATTTAGCCAACCAATTTAAGCCAGCCATCATAAAAAAGTTAGCTTGCCCAATTAACTACTTAATTAACTGAAGGTAATAAAAAATAACCACCTACATTATACCCAAAAACAATTAACCTATTTTTATTGAATAAATAGATGACAATTAATGAGTTTTGTTTACAACAAGCCAATTGAATCAATGTCAACTAATTAAATTAATTAAAGTTAAAAATTAAAGATCAAAATAACTATCAACTATTTATAAAATCATTAGATAGATTATCAAACCAGCTACTAGATAGAGGCCAGCAAGTTTATATGGAGTATCTATAACTATATAACTATTAATTTAATAAGGTAAATATTTCACTGTATCAGAGATCCAGTGTTATACCACCCCACATGGGGCTCTAGTACCTTAATTATTTTCCACCAAATATGGAATGGAAAACTACCACCTCTGCTGCACCCTCTTATTCAGGAGAATACGCTTGTCTAGCCCAGTTCCGCCTAGCAACCCTCAGCCTTACTAAATTTCATGCCTCATCCTCAGTCAATTTATTCTTAACTCTTTGACTACCACCCTAAGGCCTTTTACAAAAATCGTCAGCAACCTAACTATTGACCAGGACCTAATTACGCTGAACGCCAGCAATTATCTTAATGACCTGACCCTGGTTATGCCATATGACCCCATACTTTCTGACCTGTACCCCCTTATGAAAATCAAGGATGCGGCTTTTATGGGGTTAGTTGCTATGAATGTGGTCACCCTGGCCAATTGGCATGAAGCTGCCCTAACCGTCGCGTGCTCTAATTGAAATATGATTAAACTACCAGGGAAAAGATGGAGTGGAGTAGAGATGAAACTCTTTACCTCCAGAATCCTAACCCCAAATGTCCCTGAATCAATAGTAGTATATCCCGCAGAAGTCTTTAGTAAAAGGATGGAATTTTTTACCATCAGCCAGTTGGAAGAGTGAATGTAGTAGCATGAGCTCAAGCCAAGGCCGTGGAGAATGAAGGATCTTTGAAGCAATCAAAGCCATACGCCTGCCAAATGCTTGATCAAGCTTCCTTGGACAAGCTGGATTCTGCCATGGATGTGCAAACTCTGAAAGGAGTAAGCATTATTCTCCTGGTAGACGCCATTGTTAAAGGATACCCCAAAGATGGTGAGGAATAATGAGATTTCTTAGAAAAAAATCCCTTAAATGTCCACGAATTATTCCGTCATTATTCTTCATACTCTGAGCGTACATGCTGTAGTATTTTTGTAGAAAAAAATAGAGTTTGTGCTATAAAAGAGACTAGTGCTACAGCCAACATAGTTTCTACTAAGTTGATTGCGAAGTTGACATAAAACCCTGATGTGGACCATTGAATGGTGTATGGGACCGCTGGTTCAGAAAGCACCATCTCTGAGGGAGTGTACAGCGCGCTACCATGGTAATTTAGGTCCATTGTCATTGTAGCTTTAGCAATTGTGCTACCAAATAAAAATTTACAATTTACTAAATAGAACTGCTTTCCTGCAACATTTTGAGGCTGTCATTGATATGATGGAGGAGACCTTTTCAACTTTGGGACAGCGGACCTTAACTTGCTTTACCAATAGCAGAGTGCTGAAGGATCTGGTGCATATGGGACATATCAACTTTTCATAAAGTGATGGAGTGATTCCAGCTTACCATCATCGACTAAAAAGCAAGGCTAATCCCCTCCTCCAGCAGATATATATATAACAAGGGCTACCTCTCAGTGCTTCAGGGCCTATATTTATTCCTTCTGTACACCAAGTTCTAGTGAACACTGAGTTTGAAGTGGAAGTGCCTGCTGGGCTTTATGAAAAGATCCTTGGGCCCTATCTGAAAATATGGCTTGAGCCTCATGTGGCTCCAGGGATTATACTCCAAGGGCATGGAGAAATCAAACTTTTGTTTATAAATCATTAGGGTGAACCAATGCAAATACGCTGACATTAAAGAAAGGCGTATATACACTTGACTCCAAATATGGAGGTCCTTCAGGTTCATTAGTTATGCTCATTAGATAAATTTGGCTAACAGTAGAGTTGCCAGCCAGCGTAATGACAGTGGTAGCACGGAAGAACTTAATAGGGCTATTGGAAGAGCAAAAAGATCAAGTGATAGCCTTACTTTAAAAGTAAAGTGAAGTTTTGCCATCAGTAATAATAATATAGGATGTGCTCAGGGTGTGGTCCATTGATTAGACACAAGAGATCATCCTCCCATATGGTCTCAGCCAATCCACCAATTGAGTGCAGTGGAAAAAAATTGCCATTCGTAATATTAATAAGTTGCTGGAGCAAGGAATGCTTAAACTATCCAAGAGTCTGTGGGCTTCGCTGTTCTGATGGTAAAAAAGGTAGCACCAACCATGTGGCAATATATTACTGGAAGCTCAACAGTATTACAAAAAAGGACTTATACCCTTTACCACAGATTGGCAATACTTTGGATTGTATAGGAGGAGCTTTTTACTTCTCAAAGATGAAAATGACATTGGGTTACTGGAAAATTGAGCTTCCCACGGTGGAACAGGAGAAATGCTCCATAATCATATCCAAAGGCCTTTTCCAACTGACCCATATGCCCCAATGGCTGTGCAACGCCCCAGCTACGCTCCAACGAGCCATGGACACTATCCCCAGCGACCTGAAGCTGTCATGCGTCCTTGTATACCTCAATGATATCAATGATTTCTCTAAAATGTTTTCTGAGCACTTTGATCATATAGAAGCAGTTATTCAACAGCCCACTGAGGCAAACATCAAGGTTAAGACTCAAAAATGTAACTTCTTCAAAGATCAGTTGGAATGCCTTAGGTTTGTGGTAGACTCCAAGGGGCTGAAGCCATAGTGGGCCAAGGTGGAGGCCATCCTGAAAATGACTACTCCTGATAGTAAACGTGACATACAGGTATTTTGGGAATGGTTAGTTTCTACTGACGCTTCAACCCCAACTTCAGTTGTATCAGGTCCATTTTTAAGTTGTTGAAGAAGGATGCTGCGTTCAAATGGACGGAACGTTGTCAATACACATATATACTCTTTGAACGGTGCTGATCAGTGCGCCAGTGCTACGTTATCCAAACTTTTAAAAGGGATTTTATTGTTCAGATGGATGCATCTCTTTCCACTGTTGGGGCGGTACTTTCTCAGAAAGATGATGAGGGAGAGGAGCATTCTGTTGCTTAGTTCAGTTAAAGTCTGAACTTCCATGGGCATTAATATACAATGACTGAGTGGGAGATCTTAGTGGTGATCTACGCGTATAAGTAATTTAGAGTCTACTTGCATGGTAAAGTTTTAGTCATAATGGATCAAGCATCATTATGTTGGTTGCAGAACCTCAAGGAGCCTGAAGTGCGTTTAGCTCAATGGATCTTAAGCTGCAGGCTTATGACTTTAAGATCCTTCACCACCCTGTAGTAAAGCATCAGAACAATAACAGTTTATCTTGATTGTTAACAATTGCTGTGATGACGGATCTCAGTGATATGATGTATGATGAGATGCTCAGTGGAAAATGTAATGTTGAAACGCCCCAAGTGATCAAAGCATTAAACAAGATGCAAGAAAATAGGGACCATCTAGTACTAAAAAAAGATGCAAGAAAATACTTTCCAACGGAAGGGGGAACTGTACAAGTGGATTGGCAACTCTACAAAGAATTTTCAGCGACACTCAGCACAGCCTGGGATTATTATGAGTGCCCACAAGGCAGTTGGAAATGATTGTGTTCACAAGACAATGGAGTTGTTGTGCCCTCGGTACTATTGGGAAAGCATGAACTTCAACATGCTCAATGCCATTTCCTGTTTCCACCAGTGCTAAGTGGTGAAGCCATTCTTTAGAAGACCTCATACTAGTTAGTGAAACCACATTTTGCTTGGCATACAGTTTACCTTGAGTCATTGGGCCACTGCCAACGGGAGCAACTGGTGTAAGTACATTCTGGTGGCTATTAACCACTTGACCAGGTGGCTTGAAGTGCAGGCAATACAGAAACCTGGGACGGACACTGTGGCCAAGTTAGTAATGGAATGTATAATCCAGTGACATGGCTTCCCTCAGTTCATGCTTACCAAAGATGAAACCAACCTCACCTCACAAATCCTTCCAAAATTGAATGAGCTTATGGGCATCCATGTGGTTCTGACAACTTTATATCACTCTGAGTATAAAAGGAATGGTCAAACGGGTTATTGGGATGCTGTTGAACATCATTAGGAAGCTGGTAATTAATTGGCCCTCTGATTGGAGTTCATTTCTGTAAACTGCTTTCTTTGCCTACAATATCAGCTACTTTTCCACTAAGGGGAAGAGCCCCTTCCAATTGTAATATGGATGGCACCCCACTCTTCTGTCATTGCTTCATTTGTGCATAGAAGATACTGGCGTAATGGATCCCCACCATTACTTGTTGAATTTATTGACACTTTGATCAATTCACAAACGGAAGTGTATTCATTTAGCTTGACTAAGAAGATTAGAAATTGGGCTACAACTCAGGTATGATGTATTAGGTTGACCCAATTCCAAGAAGGTGAGATGGTTTTGTTCAATGGCCTTTATGTGTTTTGACAGAAACACAAGCTGGCTAACGTTCATTAGGGTTTTCCAAAATAATTGAGAAAACTGGTGTTGATGCATATACTAGCAAAGACATAGCAAGTGGTTGTAAAACAATCATATACATGCAAAGTTTATCCAAGCATAAAAACGATAGGAAGCTCATCTTCCATTTAAAGAGGGGGTAATGTCGAGATACTAATATGAATGGATGATAAGCTTTAAGAGATATGACGGAATGGTAAAAATCTTCCAACTAAGATGATACTTACGAGTATTTGAGTGCCTTAAGATGTGGTGCTATTTGGTTATAGTGGGTTGTTGATGGATCGCCTCTAAATAAGGCAATAAAGTGATGTTGACATTTTATGAATATAATTTAAATTGCCATGAATTAGGGCGATAGAGAGTTGAAGAATAACACCATCAAGTACTAAAAAAAGAGAGTTGAAGAATAACAAGCTGAAACCAAGGCTAATCAGCGGAATAGAATAGCCTAAGCTATGAGAATGGTATCATCTGAAGTTGCTGGTAAATAATTGAGATGGGTGCTAGAAAGAGTAGTGGTTAGTAGTAGAGGGAGCGGAACAGTGAAGAGTCTCTGTATTTACAAAAATAAAAAAATGTTATCAGAGCAATTGCTTCTATTTTACAATAAATTTTCCAGTGCTTTTGAAGGACTGATGATCCCCATATTGTCTGTCTGTTGTTCAGTGGGTTTGACTGGTGCAACCCTTTTGTCAGATCCAAACAATGCCGCCCAAAAAATATAACATACCTCTTTCATTTATTTTTAATTGATAAAAAAAGTACATTAGGATATATTTATATTAAAGATATTAGTCTATAGGAAATTTTGAGATTATAAAAGATAGTATATCGCCTATTGGACATAGCCAGGTTGTTGCACAACCTTCAAGAAACTTGTATGAGCTGGAACAGGCCTTAAAAAAGATTATTGCACATTTTTTCTTCTTGTACCAGAAACTATTTTTTCCAATAAAACAAGATCAACTCCCATCACTAAAAACCTTGTACCACCTAGGTACTCCAGTTTGTCATTAATCAGTGGTAAGGTGTACAAGCCTTTTCATTATACTAATTAACTTGTAGTAGTCTATCACTTTTTGATTCTTTTTTTCTAGATGATTAGCACTAAAGAGGACCAAGGTCCCTTAGATAGTTTCATAATCCCTTGCGCCAAGAGTCTCCTGATCTCCTCAGTCATACTTCTTCCATTTCATGGGAACAGAAAATCATATGAAGTGAATAGGAACATGGTTTCTTTATTAACCTAGTAGACCACGTTATGGCTCATCCTAAATTGTGATCGTCTGAAGCAAAGATCTCATAGTATCTATTAAACAAATCTAACACATAATCTTTCTATTTTTTATTATTGACATTATAATTTATATGATACACAATTAGGACACTTGGAGGAGCATCTCTAAGAAGCATAATTTTTTCAGGTAGAAAGATTACTGGATGTCTTTAGCCTTGAGAAACATAACCATGTGTAAATAAGCTAGCACTTGGCGTCTTTGTATTATTAGACCACATTGTAAGTTGGCCAATAAGACTTTTACCTTGTTGTGTCTTTTAATACCACTTTAAGATCAACATGGTGCTCCAGTTGCAAGTGTAGATTTGGATTGAGTACTTCCCCATATAATTCTTCAGCATGTTATTTCCAGTCCAATGCCCTCAACTACCTGGTGACCAGATAATATCTCAATATTGTGACTTGAGCAGAAAAGTAGCACATTGTATTTGTTTTTGATTATGGAGACCTGAATATCTTCCTTAACTAAAGATAATGTACAGAAATTACCCATACTGATATAGTAAATTTATAGGGTCAATACATTTGTTAACCTGAGGTGAGCCATTTAAAATAAACAAAACAGTAATTTTTAAATAAAATTTATTAATTATCACTTCGCCATGTTGACAATGGCCATAAAACTTTACTTAAAAGCTGCACCAAGAAGTAAATCATACTGTTGGCCAAGCAACACAATTGCTAGAACCATCATAGATATATTAAAATGGAGGGCAATTAGATATATGCTCTCTCCATTATGATAAGCTCAGAGCCAGCGGGCCATATACTTTCTTATGTTCAGTCCAGCTTCAGTGGAGATTGATAACCATACTAGTAGACATGATATCAATTTGGACTGGTATCAATTATGTCTGGATTTATATATTTTTTATGTTTTATATCGCAAAAAGTTCAATCAGAGTAAGAAGAAGTTTAGTTATTTTCTATATGTAAATCTAAAGGATTTCACAATATAATAAAACTTTTAAGACTGTCTAAAAATGAGGGTATTCTTTGTGGAGATCACGTCTTCTGGAAAGGCTACTTACTCTTTAAAAGGACAGTGCATTGAAAAATAGGAGGAGTTCATTCAAGGAGCAATTTTTTAGATAACAAACATATGACTTCTTTATTTCTAGTTGAGCTATTATAAAGCGATTAATTTTGATTGTTCATGGGCTTTTATAAAATAAACATCAGCACTTATCATTTGATACAGCATATGATCTGAAGAAGTATCAGTTTATTGTTGAATTCTCTATTTGTAAGGTAATTGATTGGTTATGACTTCAGAAATTGAGAGTCCCTCGTTATTTCGCCTGAGCTTCTAAAGGCAAGGATGGTCAGCTGAAACATGTGACCATACTCTTTTAAAAAAGCTAATTGAGTAGTGGCCTTATAATGACTGCTGTGACATATTATGAGAAACACAGTATCATGAGATACCATTTGCATTTCTAGTTGTGGGGTTTTCATTTTGGTCATTTGTGTCTTTAGTAGGGTTTTTTTAGTGCACTGGCAGGGGTAGAATTTTTGTTTCATATTTTGGGGCTGAAAGGATGATAAAACCCAGAGTAAGTAAGTTTAGTGATCGTCTTTAGCTCTGTATCACTTGTAGGACAGGCATCATTGCGTTTTATATGTTCTTGGTACAGCTTTGTAACGGAGGTCATTGCTATGGCTGAGTTGACTTCCTTAAAATCTAGCCCCTTGCTTGCACGTGTGCCTACTGGATGAATAAATAAGATAACTTATGTAGTGGTCTCAATGTATTGATAAAGTTGGTGACAAAGGTAGTTTTTTTATTAAGCCTTTTTCTCTGTTCCCCCAAAAAGCTTCAATATAGCCCCTTTAACCCATTGGCAAAAAATGAGGCTATTTTTAAGTAAAAATCGCATTATTAGTACTAAGAAGTTGAGGATAGTTATTAAAAATTTGTCCTTATGCCAGTATGACGCTCATTTTACAGTGATTACAAACCTTTTAAACTGTTACATTTTCTCTTTAATTAGAATGGTAAAGTTTACCAAAGGCTTGTACTTATCTCTCTTGGAACCACACGTGATTGGTATGAATAAGGCTATCTATGGTTTTAAAAAATTTAAGTTAGAGTGAGAGCAGTGGCAATGCGCAAAGGGGCGCCCTTGTAATTAATAGGCTTATATGCAGGTATCACTGAGTGCATATGCATCATGGTAAGTAGAGGGAAATTCCCCAAAGTGACCTCTACTAGAGAGAAATTCTTTGCCTTTAGAGATGTATCTAAAGGGTTCTTTATCTAAAAGTAGAACCATTTAAATTAACAAACTGTTGTACAAAAACTATGTTAAGATAGAGATACTTTGTCTTGCTTACACTGAAGCGCCCTTAGTTGAGCTCCATTTGCATTTCAATTTTTTAGGTTGTCTTTTTAGTAGTGTTTCTTCCCAGCGTCTGACTCACTTTTACATATAGTCTAGATGCTAGAATGTCGTCCAAGGAATTTCAAACATAGCTTGGAGTTTTAATAAGTTTACATTCTAATCCTAGCGGCTGTGTTTTCTAGCTTGTTATTCATGGTGTGGCACTCACAAAATGAGACATCTTTAGATTCTATCATGATGGAAAACTAACTTTTGATTACTAAGTATCTTATAATTAAGGTAAACATAGTGTTAATAAATCTTGCATGGTCCTGGGTTTGTACTATTACGTTTTTTGGTCCAACATGTTGAGTTATTGGTATAGGATATTCCATTAAACATAGTGCTCAACATGTCTGACTAGCTAAGTTCTTGAGAGCCGCTTCTACCAGATGGCATGTTAGCTATTGGGAAGGCAGTCCTGTGCGCAAGCCCAAGAAATAATTGTACTAGCCACCAAATAGGGTCAGAACTGAACATAAATTGCACAATGAATTGAGAGAGATGGATAAGAAAGTGAAAATATCCACCAAGAGAAGTGCTAGGTGCCAATGTTTTAGAGTCAAGTTGTGCGCCGTTGCCTTTGCAGCCTCAATTTTCAAGACCATGATTAGATAGGCCAAGCTTGCCGTAGTTGAATTAAATAAGTTTATAAAGCGATTAAAAACTAGTTATTTTTGGGAATGGAAACTGCTTATAAGAAAAAGCTAAAAGGGGCAATTCTATACTGATTGATAGATTAGTAAACTTATTTAGTACCAATCATTTTCAGGGTTGGAAGCAAATGTGAAACACAAGCCTCTAAATTACTGTTTTCATTACTACTTGATCAGTTGAGTAAAAGATGGTTATTATATTTTTAAATTTGATAATGATGACACGGTAATTGAGATTGGAGGCATACTATCACTGATCTTTAGGGTCACATCACTGTTGTTTTTATCTGTATTTACCTTTAATTGGAAATAATATAATTTTAGCCACATCACCAAAGGTTTTTAACTGTATGTACCATTGTTGTAGATTGAGGCAAATTTTTTAATTAAATTAGTGATTTAGATCAGATCTGAGGAATATTTTCTTAATATCTGAAATTTATGAGAGCAATGTTAGGACCAGGAAAAGCTTAAATCATGACAGTCTGTCCCCTGTCAGATTGACTTGTTTTTATTTAACTGAGGCAAGCTGACCAGGGGACAGGCATTACTGAAAGAAAGAAATGACATGAAACCTGAACAGGGTCAACTCCATCGAAGAAAGTTTTTCCACCTCCAGATTGGGACTCAAATTTTTCTAATTTACATCATGGGTAAGGTTTTCGTGTTATTAGACCTACTAGCTGCCAATAGCTTCCTTTGGCTGGCACCCCAATCAATGTGTGAAGGGTGGGAATCAAACCTGCAACCTTCAGGTTGGTAGCTGTACACCCTTACTGACTCGCCTTCCACCCCCTCAGATTGACTTGTTAATACTTTTTATAAAAAAGATAAATTAGTCTATATAGGAATTTAATAAATGGTGAAAAGTATGATTTTTATCTATCAGGTATCCAATAACATAGATATGCTTTAGAACAAAAAAAATAGCAAGAAAAGTTGTTTAGCAATAGAGAGTACCTCACAATGACACAAAATAATGGTAAATCTAACTATACATTTACCTCATCTGAAGCTACACCCTGGTGCTCAGTAATTGATCCATTCACATTCTAACTTTAGAACACTATTTTATGCAAGGACTGATTTACTGTAGTTAGCGTTAATACTGAGACATTGATACCAGCTAGCAAGAGAGCAAAGTAGTTATAGATAAATTTATGAACCCAAATATTGAAGCTAAAATGAGTAACAAGGGCATTTGGTGATGAATGTTACAGAGTTAGAGTAGATTAAGGCCATTCAGGAAGGAATTTAGCTAGTTGACTAAGGGACATCGCTGATTAGGTATTTAAAAAGCAATTTGGTTTGTAGTAGCTTATGCTTACTCCTAGAACCTTAGACATAACCCTAAAGCAGCCGTGAAGGACTGAGAAACATTTAGCTTTAAGAAGGTTAAATGGCTTAAACATTTAAGAAAATAGTGACATAGGGAATCACTTAATTTTCAATAGGTAGAAATATAATACATATCACAAAGTCATAGACCATATAATCTAGAATAAAATTAAAGTAACTCAAACCAAAAACAATCTCTTAATTTTATATCAGAGGTTGACTTTTTTTCAAAAAAACATAATTGTATGGAGCAAGAATAACCTATAAAAAGTTGTTCTGGACTCAGAGAATTTCATTTATCCTTATTTAAAAAAGTTGCAAAGTCTGAAGTCTTCAAAACTTGGAGAACTTAACAATAAAAGGAATTACTAGTAGTATCACCACAAATGATTTGTGAAATTACAAGGTTCTGGTAGCACTGAGCGCTGGCTTGTAAAGAAAAATCACTTGGACATATTATTACATTATTGAACAAGAATTAATCTTGGTATTACTAAAACGTTTATTGAGCAAGAACTTGTTTTCAAGTAACAATATGGAGACAGTACTAAAACATGATGCCAATTAGTAAATTAAGTTTTTAGCTGACTAAAAGGAATAAAAATGTAGATTTAAAGACCAATGCTAATTTACATAGTGATACTCTCATCTTAAATTTAACATGATTTTTCTTTTATATAATTTTAGTAATATTTTAAGCTCTTTAAAAGTACAAAGGACATATATGACAAGGTCACAAATTACATACTATAATACTGATGTGTTAGCAAGAAAAATATTGCTAAGATAAGAAATTTTAGAAAGAAAAGTTGTAATATTATAAAGTAATACCATGCTTTAGGCATAAAAAGGAATTATAATTAAAATATATAGAATTTTCTTCTTAAAATTATTTTAGAAATTAGTATGATTAAGCTTATAATAAAAAAGTTGTCAACTTTATATTTATAAGTCTAAGCTTAAAAGAGAACATAATGAAGAGGGACTTTCAGATAAGGAAATTGGACATATCAATTTATTAAATCATGATGTATAACAGTACATTAAGACTAAAATTAAAGTATTATGAAGATAATTTTTACAATATATATAAAGGGCTTTTAACTAATAATTAATTTAGAATCTAGTAACTTTTACTTTCTCATTGCAATTACTATTGCAACTGATTCAATTCAAGAATAGTAAGGTTGATAATCAACATTAAGATGAGCATGCACCCATCATCAGTTAAGGGTTGGTCATGCGTAGTAAAGGGCAAAGGGTCAGTATTCACATTATCCAAAGTTCATAAACGCCCTGGCAACACCGGTGGCCAAGATAAAACAAAAAACAGAGGTGAACATTTAACCAGAGATTCTAGCCTGGCAAACCAAATGCAACTAGTTCATAAAAACTCCACATTCCCAGCCCATGTTGTCAGTGGAGCACGCTGTTCAAGTTTTTCTGGATATCAATTTAATGGCTCCCTAAGAAAAGTTTTGCAGTGATATGCACAAACACTTCCCAGGTGTAGTATGTTGCACCACACTCTATGACTCATGGATGGTTGGATCTTGGGTTTGAAACTGCACATGCAGCAGAAAAAGCTGCACTGGTGTTCTTCATGGTCGATCTCCTAGATGGTCAATGGGTAATTAAATGAATTACATGTTAGACTAAATCCAACCAAACTCTTTCAAATTTGACTTCATCCTCACAACAAAAAAGTTCACAGTTTTGGAGCACTACTTCATGGTTGGTCTTCAAAAATGCTATGGAGAACTTCAATCATTTAAAATACAACGTTTTACACTTATGCTGGAGCTGTTCATGGGCAAAATGATTGCAGTGAGCACCCCATCCGTATATTTGTGAAAGTCTTTTACAAATTCCCCACACCACAATTGTGAATATTGACGGGCAGGAATCCTGACCATTCCATATTATAGTGGATAGTGCGCCCCCTATCTGCACCTTTTGTTGTGATTTTGGCCATAAGGTGCACACCTGCCCTTCCATAGAGGGCATCAATCAAAACAAATTACTTTCTGAAGCAATGGGAAGCGCTGCTTTCCATTACAAACTAAACATTGACACCTATTCTGCCTTCCCATGGGGCGTGTCAGAAGAGTATCTTAACTCTCCAGTTCCCTTAATTGTGGTGTTTGGTGCACAGGGCCAACGCAAGAGAACTAGTCATCAACGTTATAATAAAGTTAGTCCAGAAGTGGGTGCTTGAGTTAAGGAGACATAAGGCGAGGGTATTGAGCATGGTAAGAGTAATTTTATTAAACAATCAGCAAAACTTGGCTATGTCCCAAATTGGCAGTTCATAACTAAGATTTGTACAGGGCTAGAGTGCACGAATGACCTGGTTGGGAGGGAACCTAGTAGGTTAGCAGTGTATCTGAGGTTGTTAACTTTTAAAAAGAAATAAATTGGCTAACAGGATGCGAGTTTTCCTCAAATAGGTACATGCACAGGTTCACCCAAGTCAACATATGGACTAAATGTTAAATGAGTAGGGGTTTTATTAGGGAATATAACCAACAAGAAACGTTGGTCTCGAGAAAACATAATTAAGCCAACTTTTTAAAATCATAGATCAGAAAAATTGGAACTAAAACTTGATGCACATTTAGGCAACTTCCATACAACTGGTAAATACTTTAAAACTGACCTTAATCAAGTGACAAATGAATTGAGCCTAGTTTAAGCTTGCAATTTCATAAGAATATGTTTAAAACCCCGTTCACAAATTTACCAGATTGAGTTATCATCGTTTGATAAAACTAGTTCATTTTAGCATTAGAGCCAAAACAAGGGGCTGGGCGTTATGCCACTCACTTCTACCAACCTGGGCACACCTATCCTGTACCTAGCATTGATACAAGGTGTGCCTAAGGTCAGGAAGGTCATATCTGCCCATTTGTTCCTCCTGCCTCCAAGCCTTGTCTTTGCTGTTGAGGCCCTCAATAAGGTCATGTAAAAATGACAGGGAATAGGGGTGTTACATACAAGTAAAACCTATGTCCCAACATGAGCGCAAGAATGCCAAAAAGTCCCAAAAAGCAGCGGCCAAGGAAGCGGTCTCAGCAGCATCCATGATCCCACCTGTCCATACCCAAGTTGACATCAAGTCATTAGCAGCCAAATCAGCTTGAGAATCCGCTCACCAATAGATTTGGCTCACCTACCTAAAAATCAGATGGATGAGTCATATTACCCAACCAAAATTACCAAGCACCAATTATAAATTCCACTAAAAAGTTCAGAAAGTTTTTGTCAACCTCTAATGGTGCACCACGGGAAAATAGCATAACAAAAGATTAACCCAAAGCAGCTAAACCAAAACCAATACTAAACTCACAGGGAAGGATGACCTCAAGCCCTCAACAAAGTACACAATATGCGGGATAAAGCTGCTGCTGTGAATGTGCAAATGATGAACAAAAGTACCCTTCCCATTCACTTAAGATGCAACGGGTGGATCCTTTAAAATAGGGAGGTGAACATTATTGGACTTAAGGCTTTGCCGTCCTGGAAAAGGGAACTAAGTTTTTTAATAATTAAATTACCTGTGGACATCCTGAACATTTAGAAATCCCAATGCCCACATGGTGCCAAGGAAACTTGAGCAACCATGTCCTTGACTCCTTTTCTTTTTGGTTAAGGTACTTTGGGGTGCTTATATGTGCAACCCACAAAACGAAGAATCATTTCTAAAAGTTTGTACCTCAATTTACATGTGCTGGTCATATCCTTTTCGTAGGATGAAGAAGTGCACGCTTTTGTTAATATCTACACCCCAACTATGCGCAAGCTCGCTGGGAATTCCTCTCAGCCATAATTTCCCTCTCACTTTGACCTGATCCTTTTTATAATGGGTTACATGAACTTCTAGGCCAACCTGGCCACTGACTTCTGACCTTTAACGCCTACCCACCCCCCGCAAGGGCAAATCAAACTTCAAGTTCTAAAAGCCACCTTGGGGCTTTTTCATATTCTTTCTAAACATGCACTGCTGATTACCAACATGTCCCGTCCACAGTGCACAATAATTAGTTGAGGTTTATGTCCCACAATGACTTTACTATTGTATGATTGAATTTTTGTCCCTATTTTATATTTTACAATGATGAAAAACGATTTCTCTGAAAAAAGGTTGGTGTTAATTTCACTATGTCAAGTCCAGTGGCACAGGCGCCAAAGTGGTGCAAATTTCGTCCTGCTGAGATCACATTACCCAGGTTTTCCTCATGGGTGGACACCAAAACTTTGGCACTGGAGTTATCCCACTGTTCTGTGCAGACACACTTTCTACCTTGCTAATCTTCAAAATGAACATCATCAATCAGGCATGCCACCTCTCATCATGTCGCTCACGGGCTGCCTATTATAGAAAAGTCATATGAAGTTTAGGCTGGCCTACCAGTTGGGATTCAAAAGAACTTAAAAAAGCAAGCCATAATGACAGAGGTATAGCCACTTGAATGACATTGTATGGTGTGGGAAGATGGGAAATGATTATGCGTTGATGTGAGGCAAGCGTAAAAAGAAACCTGGCAATAAACTAGGATGTTACAACCCCAGACCCTGAGGGCCTTGCAGCAGGGAGTTGCTATATTGGACTAGCTACTTTGGGATACTCCATGGGAGGGATTGACACAAAGGCAGAGGTGAGGGGGCGGATTCTCACATGAAATATAGATAAATGAGCTCACAGGATTACAATATCTTGTTAGCAGATGGATTAAATGATGAGAATAAATTCCAAGAAGTTTCTTACGCAATATACCCAGTTGTCTACAGAGGGAGCTATTGTGACTATAAATGACTGGTATTGCCCAGCCAATGAAGGGGCTGATAGGCCATAACGTTAATGCCATTGTGAGCTCAACAAGTTAAATTTGAAGTAAATTTAAAATTTGGGAATTTGGGGGGAATTTTAGTGTAAAGTAATTTTTGTGAAATTTTCCAACAATTTCCTCTGTACAATGTGACTAATTAAATAGTGTTTGATTTTGGACAGCTTGTTAAAGCATGGGATTGGGGTTATTTAATCTTGACCTAACCCAGCGAACTTACAAGGGATGGGGATTGAATGACTTCAAAATGAACTGAAATCAAAGGAATTGGTGGTGGGTTGAGTTGCTATTGGTTCAACTGTAAACGCCTGACTTGAGGCTTCACTACATTTCTAATAGTTGGTGCGATGGCATCTGGCCTAATGGGAAATGGGAAATCCCAAGGCCACCCCAAATAGAGGTGGCCCCAACAGGTCGCAAACAGGTTCAGGATGGACCCACCCATGCCCAGTCGCTGAGGCGTTTGTTTGGCCAAGTGAGCAACATTTATTGACAATTCAGATTTTTGAGAAAGGGGTTTTGAGCCCTGGGTAAAGTCCCCTGATCATGGTATATGGCCATTGGGCTTTGTCCCCAAAAAAATTTGAGGGAAGTTTGGAGTCAGCAGTCTCATTGCCCAATGGCTCAATGCCATCAGCTATTTTATTTGAGAATCTGTTGCTTGACTCATTCTGACTATGAGGTATGCAACTTTTGGGCTTTGTCCCTGTAGATTTTGTAGTAAGTTTTAAACTGACAACATTTTTCAATGACACGATGCCATAGTTGAGTAATTGACTGGACCTTATTATCATATATGTGAAGGGACATAGATATGTTACCATGCTAAATTATTATGGATCATATCAGATATCAGTGAATGTGAATCAGGAATATCCTATGCTTATGCGAAGCTTGGGATCTGCATCCAAGCAAATTCACTTAATAATATTTGACTATGATGACATGGGCTCAAGGGCTTTGTTGGTTAGGTCAGACTAAACATTAAACTTTGACTTAAACACTCGGGCACATGAGCTTTGTTAGTCTATATTAAAATTAGTTTTTTATGTTGATTGAGTTTTTGATTGAATTAGTTACTTTTTAATGGTATGAATCGCCTTGATATGTACTGCTGATTGTTTGAAAAAGAGAAACAGTTCAGCTATTTGAAACCAAATTATAAACCCCATCTTAAGAATATTGACATTATTTACACAGACCATGAGGCTGTGTAAGTTTCCCAGAGTTGAAGTATTTATAGACCCTCAAACAAACATTTTATGACTTCCTCTGGCCAAGTGCCATTAAAATTGAGATGTCATGGGTAAGATGTGGTGAACATTAAAATTATTTGAGGTGGGTTGACCTGGGACAAATATACCACACCAAGAATCTTTTCTAGCCAGTACAGGTTTTGAACTCAAAACCTGCACTAGGGGTGGAAGCAGTTTTACCCGCTCAGCTAACCACGCTTGTGGTGAACATCAAACCCTATAAATTATCTTTAAAATGATATGAATAAAGGACAATCAACTATTACCACTAGTTTATCATTTAACTTATAAGCTTTTTGTGCTTAATACTTTAAGTTATATTAAGTTGAGAATCAACTTGGGATCCGTAAGATCAGGACAGCATGTCATCATCCAAGTAATGACAGGATAATATGGCTTTCAAGTGCTTTTATGAAGGAGTTATATCTTAACTATAGTCACTGTCTAATATATTGTCTTCATACAATAGATGTTTGAAACTCCACCATACTGCAAAAGAAGACCGGCCACATAAAAGTAAGCCAAAATTCATCAAGTGGCGCTCATGGCTGGGATTGCAGATGGTGACTACACAAGCATGGGAAAAAACAAAAATAAAAATTAAGAACCATTGTTGGGCCCAATGTGAATACTGAATTGACTGTGTCCCAGAATAATTGGGATGATGTCACATTATACCTACCCAAACGAACCCATTTCACCTGAAGAGCTGGAACGTCTTGAATATAAGTTGTTAAAGGGGTATTAAAGAAATATGGGCCTGTGTACAATAGTACTGATCCTTTTTATCGCCAATGGCAGCAAAATGTGTTATAGATGAGATATCTTGCTCATCATCAGATGAGTGTAGCTCAAATCTGAAACACTTTAATTGGGATAGAAAATATTACCCAATAGATAATTGAATTTTTACAGCCCAACTATAGAAATTCACAAAAGACAATTACCTGACATCATGAAGCCATTAACGAGTTGGTAAACTTCTCAAGCAATTCCAGCCATGTGGACCAAAACTAAATGAGCGATTGGAAGCCAACTTCACAGAGGTCCGTTCTAGTTTGGAGGCAGATTTTAATTTAGCCACTTGGGCTAATGACTGGGTAGCAGAATTAGAACAAGAGATAAATGACAGATTGTATCCCATCTTTGACAATTACTTAGAGTAAAGAGGATTCACCAAATCTTGGGTTAGCAATAAAACTCAGAATTCTATTGATGCTTTGGAGTTCATGTGGCTTAATCACAAAGCCCAAGAGGCACAATTAAACCATAACGATGAATTTCATGACCTGTATTGACGTCTGAGCGCCCATATTTTACAGATGAAGGATGAATACACCAGAAAAATTAATTACTGGCAATCACAATTTGAGGGCTAATGGGCTAAGATTGAAAAAAATCAAGACCCTACTGATCATCCTAATCTACAGATCAATAATCTCAGTGAGGATTTTACTGCTATTAATGAGTCAAAAAGTATTCTTCAAGGAGAAGTATACCAGTTCAAGAAGGCAATAAAAGAAAAAGACCAAGTGGTTTCCCCTTGAAACTACAAACTACTAGTTTGAATGAGGAAATTGAAAAATTAAAGTTAAAAACAGAAATTTTGTCAATTAGGAAAATGAAATCATCAATAAAACCCGAGCTCTGGACAATGAGCATTGTCAGTGTGCCACAAACCACTTGACTGGAAATACCTTCAATACTATGAGGATGAAGCTTCAGAAATAGCTACTGAAACAGACTCTGGGCCACGTTGACAAATGCCTAGCAATATAGTTGCTTTGGCTAACCTAATACCTCAAACTAGGTACAATGCCTTAGCACCCTAATACTACTGGCTCAAGTCAAAAAAGAAGTAATCATGATAACCAGTAATGGGAAAGCGATAATTATAAACCAGCAAATCTGCCTGCTTTTGACAAGAATGGAAGAAATACCACATTTTTCAAATCTTTGAAATGGCCATGTATGGGGCCAGCAACTGTAACAAAGCAGCCACTATGATTAACTTCTTGGATGAGTGGAGCATTGAGTAGATTATGCCTCACATTAACAAAAACCTAACCTACACTGAAAGCAAAAAGGCTGTGCTTCATGGATTTGGAGGTCCAGAACAAATGTCAACCAGAAATCCAAGTTTATGAACATTCTCTTTAAGAAAGATAATGCAATTGACAAAATGGTGGATTGATTCTATCGTGAAGTTCAATTTCTCCTAGGTGAAAAGGCTATGGTCAATTTTGATGCTAAGATTGCACTAGAAGATGCAGTAGAACATTACCCAAATTTGCAAACACTTTATTGCCTGATTTCGTGCAAAACCTTGAAACATCTGAATTGGTTGATTATTTGCGCAGATGAAAAAAAATTATGGCCCTCCTAATACTGGGTACACATTGGGTCCTGCTGCCTCTCCTGGAAAGCCCTTCAAAACCAGTAAGAGGATTGGCAGTAATCCGCCTATATAAAATGAGAAAAACTCATATACAAGAGCCCCACGCCCAATGAGTGAGATTACTTGCTTTAATTGTAATTGTAAAGGTCAACTTTGCTTCCCACTGAAATCAGAAATTGGCAATGTAGTCCTTCCCAGTACAGTGTAGGATGAGAGAAAAGAACAAGCACAATAGATTTGGGACGCTCTATTGTGCCTAAGACACAGTACCTCCTGATTACCAAGAAAATGCTGGCCACAGGGCCTCGTTTAACTATGAAAGGGATTCTAATTTAGTATTGAATGGAGATTCTTTAA
This sequence comes from Massospora cicadina, assembly GCA_022478985.1. Lineage (NCBI taxonomy): Eukaryota > Fungi > Entomophthoromycota > Entomophthoromycetes > Entomophthorales > Entomophthoraceae > Massospora > Massospora cicadina. The sequence goes on from JAKSZP010001563.1 coordinate 89,343, forward strand.
ATGTACATGTGGTAACTTGAACCCAAAGTAAGGTTGTCATACCTGAAGCCTCTGAAGTAGTCACTAAACCATATGTGCAACAAATACTAGAGAATATCCCAGCCAAAGAGCCAAGCAATGCAGTAGATACCCCAAGCTTAAAAGGGTGAATATAGCCAACCAATCGACAGATTCATCAATGTACAGTATTGAAGATACTCTGAAGCACACTTTTACTCCCTGGATTCTTTCTGTATTCTTTTAGTAAACTCTATTGATTCTTACTTTTAGTGCACTTATGTGGATAGTCTGGTCAAAAATATCAGAGTTGTAGCTATTGTTGATAGCAATACACCTGTAAACATCATTTCCACATAGTTCATAAAGAAATTGAAATTAGTCTTGACATTGACCATCATCAGGAATATGGGACTGCAGGCCTTAATAGCACTAAGAGTGAAGGATCTTACAGCGTCTTGCCACTGAAATTTGGAGCTTTGGTAGTAGCCACACCCGCAATAGTGCTTTCAAATGCAGATTAAGACATATTAATTGGAATTAGTTTTTAAGGATATTGGGATCTCAACAAATTTTTAAAGAGAAGATCTGGACAATATTGGGCTAATCACTCTCAATTTATAACATTTGCAATGATATAAAGCCCACAAGCTGTTGTAGAAATTTTATTAATATATCTTATGATGATGGGATAATACCAATAGGACATATTCGGTGGGGAAATCGAAGCCACCCCATGCCAACCGCCATAAACAAAAATTGAGGATAACCTCTACATGTAAATAAGGATGCAACAATAGCTCCAGGACATCAACTGGTTATGAGGACTGGGCACACTGGACATTACAGAAGGATTATATGGGGAGGTTGTATCCCAGTGGCATCATTCTCAAATGGAATCTAGTGTGGCGCCTGGAATACTTATACTAGGGCACGGAAAGGATGATGTCCTACTAGCAAATTTGACCAGCCAAAGTATCAAGGTCAAGAAATATCAAATAGTTGCATTTGTACATCTGTTTCCAAGGGATGAGTTAGAATCAACTGTCAAATTTGGTGACTTATACAAGTTTGGCTTATTGACCAAAACCCTTGGGGCACATACTGCAATATCTCAAGTATTGTTTACCAGATTATCAGAACAACAGAAGGATAAAGCACTATAGTTGTTTGAACAATACTTCAAAATTTTCGCCAAAGATGACCAAGATTTAGGTTTTGCAAAAGGAGTACAGCATTTTTTTGACACAAGGGACCATGTTTATTAGAATGATGCCAAACCGGTGCCCCAGGGCTAGTGATGAGGTAGTCAGAGAAGAGCTAGACAAATTGCTGAAAAGTGGAATGATAGTGCCCTACAAAAGCCCGTGGTACAGCCCAGTTTTAATTGTAAAGAAAGAGATATAAGAAATTGAGTTATGATTGATTATTGACGCCCCAATGCCATTACAAAAACTATTTGTATCCCTTGCCCAGAATTGATGATGCTCTGTACCATCTGGGAGGGGCGAAGTACTTTACCACAATGGACCTCATCTCAGGATATTGGCAAATTAGCTGCCTCAAGAGGAGCAGTAAAAGTGTGCGATGATTGCTGCTCAAGGGCTGTTTCAAATGATGCACATGACACAGGGGCTGTTCAGCGCGCTGCCAACCTTTCAGCGTGCAATGGACATGATTTTGGGGCACCTTGAATTATCCTGCATACTTGTGCACTTGGATGACATAAATTTTTTTTGCAAATTTTTCTGAACATCTGATGCACCTTGAATAAGTGTTTGAATTGCTATTGAAGGCCAATCTGAAGATAAAACCTAGAAAATGTCAATTATATAAAGAACAATTGGAATACCTTGGGTTCTTCATTGATCCTAAGGGCTTGTGGCCTCAGCCTCAAAAATGGGAGCAAATTAACAAAATGCAACCTTTGACAAGTTTGAGGGATGTTCAAGTGTTCTTAGGCATGGTAGGATACTATCAAAGATTTGTAGAAGGGTTTGCAAAATTGATGAGCCCTATTCCACATACTATAGGGAGGAGTTCGTTTTTGTTAAGCAGAGGAGTGCCAACAAGCCTTTAAAACTTTAAAGACCAAAATGATTATGGGTAATCTCTGATATCAAGATTTCAGCAAGAATTGTTTTATAAAAAATGACGCCTCATTGACTGCAATTGGTGATCTGCTATCTCAGACTGGGGATAACGGTGAGGAGTATCCAGTTGCTTATTGCATCAGGACGCTAAATAAGCATGAGCATAATTATACGGTGACTGAAAGAGAATGCTTGGGTGTCATCTATGCTTGTAAACAATTTTGGGCTTACATTCATGACACCAAATTTCAAGTAGTGACGGATCACAGCTCATTACAATGGCTCCACAATCTCAAGGAACCAGAGGGACAATTAGCACATTGGGCCCTGAAATTACAAGTGTACAATTATGAATTTATTTATAGAGCTGGAGCGTCCCATCAATTGCAGATGGACTATTGCAACTTCCTATTGTAGCTTACCTGAGTAGTTTGGCAATGAGCTTCATGAAAAAATGATTACCTAAAAGTATGGAGATGAGCCTTTTGAAGTACATAAATCAATCAAAAAAGAATTAACTGACACTGAATATCGAAACGGGGTTTTATACAAGCTTAATCCTGAAGGGCAATGTCAAATTTTCAAAACCTTATGTCTGAATGTAGATATTCACATAAGCACATAAGGCTATTGGTCACAGGGGAATGACCAAGATGCTAGAATTTTTTTGATTGAGTTACTATTAGGATTCCATGCAATTCAATATCTAATACATGCTCAATAAATGTCATACATGACAAATTGCAAAACCTATGAAGTCAGATGTGAAATACAGTTTGATCAAACCCAAGAGGGATCTGACATACCATATTGGTTGATGTATTTGGCCCTTTGCCTGTGAGTAGCCTAGGCAACAAATACATAATTGTTGCTATCAACCATCTGACTAATGGGTGGAAGTAAAAGCAATTTGAGATGTTGGGGATCTAATTACTGCCATGTTCATTATGTTTAATATTATTTATAAGCATGGATGCCCACATAAGATCCTGATGGACAATGGCACACGTTTTACTTCCCAATTGGTATAACAGTTAAATAAGTTGATGTCTATCAAAGGAGTGATATCAGCACTGTACCATCCTGAGACTAATGGCATGGTAGAGCGAGTGAATGGCACTTTAGTCGACAATTTATGCAAAAACGCAGCCTTGGAGCCTTTGCAATGGGCAACTTCAATTAGTGCTACCATGTTTGCATACAATATCAGACACCACAGCAGCATAGGCTATTCTCCGTTTTGACTTCTGTATGATAGACAGTTCACACTGCCTCCTTTATTATATTCATTGATCAGTTCAACCGATGCAATTAACCTAAATAGCTATGTTGAGCAACTAGCAAAGACTCTAATTAAGTTGCAATCTGAAGCTTATCAAAACGTGATTAGTTGAAAAACCATTCAGAAGAGCTATAATGACGCTAAAAGAGCTATAATGACCAAGTTCAAGGAAGGTGACTTAGCAGTATGTTGCAACACTCATAGTGCAGGCCATGCGCATAAGCAGGCGTTGCTTTGGAAAAGTTACATTTATTATAAAGGAGAAATTGTCTGAAGACATATATACCATTAATGATCAAGGTGTCTGGGTTGTGAATCGAGTAACTGCTAAGTTCCTTTGTCAGTATCATTAAGAATAATAATACAATAAAAGAAAAAAATTATATAAAGAATAAAAAAGTAAAAAATCTAATAATAAGAGTAATAAGGACAAAAAATAAAAATACAAAAATTTTAATTCAGAAAAATTTTCTTTCTCGTTGCAAACACTTTTGCAACCCATTCAATTCAAGACTAAATAGTTTGATAATCTCATAGAGGGGATTAGTCTGCGCCCATGTCTGGGAGCAGTTGGGCAAGCAAGGCAAGAGGAGCAGGTGGAAGGCCCGCGGCCTCTAATGTTCAAAAATGCCCCGGAGAATCTGGCGGAATAGAAAAAAATCTAAAAAAACTAGTGGTCACAATTTCCCCAGAGATACTCACGTGGCAAGCACGATGCAACCAGTACATCAACACACCACATTCCCAGCCACTTTTGTCGGTGGAATTTGGAGTCTGTGTGTATCTGGACATCCAAAAACAGCCCTATGGGAAAAATTTTGTGAAGATGTACACAAAATTTTCCCGACCGCAGTGTACGTGGCACCTCACTCCATGTCACGCGGTTGGCTGGACCTAGGTTTCAAAAACAAAATAGCAGCAGATGAGGCTGCAGCGATGCACATAGTGGTCAACCTCCCTGAAGGGCAACGGGTCGTTGAAACTAAATGCACCAGATGGACAAAATCAAACCAAATTTTCCTCACATTTGACTTTTTGCCTACTATGGTAAAATGTGATATTTTGGAGCAACACCTGAAAGATGGTCTCGCCATATATGGTGAAATACAATCTTTCAAAATGCAACATTTCACGCTGATGCCACACCTGTGCACTGGCAAAGCCATCACAGTTCTGACCCCAACTGAGGAGATTGCGAAGGACCTAACCCAGATCCCGCACTCCACCTTTATTGATATTGCAGGGCACACCACCCACCCATTCCGGGTAACCGTGGACAGCGCGCCCCCCATTTGCACCCACTGTGATGCGTTTGGCCATAAGGCGCACGCGTGCCCCATCAAAGAGGGCGTCACATTCCAAAAGCACCCCTCAGCGGCCATGGCCAGCGGGGAGGCGCACTACAAACCAACCGCAAGCACCAAGGAGGCTTTCCCGTGGGGAGCACAAGGCTGCTACCTATCGGTAAAGCCCATCTCCCCACAGGAGCAGAAGAAGGCTAAGCAGGCCCATAGGACTGCGGCCAAGGAAGTGGCCAAGGCCACCACCACCATCCCACACTCACAACGCCAGGAGGACATGGAGACCTTCGCGGCAGAAGCAACTTGGGAATCCATCACCCAATCAGATTGGGAGGCCCAAGCCGAACGGGCCACTCAATCTGAGGATCTGATGGGAGATTTGATCTCACCCAATCGCTGCACCCAAGCCCCAGTCGAAACTGACTTGGGACCTATCCCAACCAAAAAATTTTTTTTGCCCCACTTGACGGTGCACCAAACTTATCCACACCACAAAAAATTCGTCCGACATCGGGAAAACAAAAAGTGAAGGCCAAAGCCAACGCGACTCTTTCTGCAAAAATTAATAAAAACCCCAATAGCATTGCTGCTAATACCCGCGCTGCTGTGAAAGCCTGTGGGGACCTGGAAGAGGCTGGTGGGCCCGGGGGCCCACCCCCTCGCACCTAAGGTGCGATGGGGGAAACCTTCACTCTAGGGATGCTGAATATCGCCGGACTCAAGGGCTCCCCATTTCAGGCTAGGAAACTGAGTTTTTTACAAAACAATTTACCCATGGATATCCTGGCCATCCAGGAGTCCCACTGTCCATGAGGTTCCGAGGAAGCTTGGAAAACAATGCTCCTACCATCCCTATCCTTTTGGTCAAAGCACTATGGGGTGCTAATTCAGAAAAACAATTTTTTCAAATTTACATCTACAGAAATATTCTAAATGGCTGAGTGCTTGTTGTCACCTTCTCATGGGCTGATATTGCACACACAATTGTCAACATTTACGCCCCAAACGGTGCACAAGAGCGTCAGGAATTTTTCTCGTTGGTCAAATCCCTCCCACTACCCCCCAATTCTTTCCTAATTGGTGACATGAACTGTTGGCTAACCTCACCAATGGACTGGTGGCCGCCCTCACCCCACGCCCCACAGGGTCACATAGAACTACGCATTCTAAAAGCCACCCTTGGGTTAATGGATGCTCTGCCGTGACATGCCCCACTGCTCAAAAACATGACGCGTCCCCACGTCCACAATGGCCAATTAAGGTCCATGACCCGTATCAACCTTATTCTAGCGCCGGCAAAATTCCAACCCCACATCTCCCACTTCAAAACAACAAAAATGGAATTCTCCAACCACTGACTGGTCTCGATAACATACCGCTTACCCATCACAGTTGCAAAGGCCCCACATTGGTGCAAAATCCGCCCCCCAGAGCTCGTGTCGCCAGGATTTTCCACATGGGTGGAAGAGGCAACTTTGGCAAAATCGTTTGTTGCACCATTTTGCGCGGACCCCATTTCCACATGGGCAACTTTCAAAGATGACACCATCCGCCACTATTGCCATCTCTCATCCAGACGCTCACGAGCTACATCAGCAGTTATATCGCGTGCACTGGCGGAATTGGCCCACTTGGAGTCCAACATTCCAGCCTCAGGATATAGCCCTGCATGGGGCCAGAAGTGGGCGGAAGCAGCCGCCCACCTCAACGCACTTGAAAGGCAACACAAACATCGGGTTTGTGTCCAATACAGGGCCACACGCATCACTAAAGGTGACAAGTGCACCGCATACTTCTTCAAAAAAATTTTTGCACCACACCAGAGCGTGGCCTGCACACAGGTGCGAAGATCAGATAATTCTATTGTGGACACACCAGCTGAAGTGGCAATCAAAACGCAAAGATATTACTCCAAGTTATACCGAGCCGAACCAATTCAGCTGGCCAAAATGGCGGAATTTCTTGACAGAGCTCATATCTGCACCATTTTCTGATACCCAGAAATAATGAATTTAATTACTCCGAACAAATTATGGACTACCATTCGCGGTGCACCAAACTGAAAATGCCCAGGCCCAGATGGCATTCCATATGAGTTCTACAAAAATATTTTAAATATATATCCCCATTGCTGCTAGCCTCACTCAACCAAAGCCTGTTGGAAACGCGCCTCCTACCAGGAGGACATGAGGCCTTTACGGTCACACTCTTCAAGAAAGGGGATAGGCTAGACTTAGCCAACTGGTGCCCCATTTCTCTGACAAACACAGACACCAAAATTTTAACAAAAATCATGGCTAACCGTTTAGGGACTGTAGCATCTGCCACCATCTCCCCAGAACAATTTGGTTTCATCCCCAGAAGGTTGATTTGGGATAACGTGCACTCTGTGGCTAATGTGTGTCAGTCCACAGCCTCTGGGGCACTTGTATTCTTGGACCAAGAAAAGGCCTATGATAGAGTAAACTGGGAATACCTTAGGGCCCGCCTCCAAAAATTCCGCCTACCTCCCCGCTTCATTAACTGGGTGATGCTGCTCATGGAATCTGCAACAATGGCAGTGCGCGGCCCAGGTTTCCTAACGGAAGTAGTCTGTCCTCAAAGGGGCCTGCGACAAGGGGACCCCCTGAGCCCACTCTTATATAACTTCAGCCTTGACCCACTACTGCGAAATGTGAATGCCCAACTCACTGGGGTCCATGTGCCAGGCCAAACCCCAGTCAAGATGATGGCATTTGCAGATGATTGCGTGGTGGGGGTGTCTAATAACAAAGATGCATGCGCGCTTGAAGCCCTCATCCAAGAATATTCCCAGGTAAGCAACGCGGCACTGAACGCCTCCAAAACCGAAATCATCCTCCTTGGTCGGTTTCAGAACTGCTGGGCCCCAGCAAGTAGTTCCCAACCCGGCCCATCTGCTCGCCCACGTCCACGCCTTACTAACTCAAAACACACCGCTCCACTGGTGCTCCCCTTTGTGCCACGACCTACCATAGGATAGGTATGCCATCTGGGCGTGTGGTTGGAGGCAGTTGGATACGCGTCAGCAGTAATGGAGTGCCATATACTGGACAACGTGACGAAGCGAATAGCCTCTCTCAGAGCCCACCCTACTACCCTCACTGGCAGGGTTGTTCTTGCCAACTCTATGCTCCTATCCAAAGTCTGGTTCAGAGCCCACGCCATCCCCTTCTCCCCAAGCTTCTTCAAATCCCTGTATGCTTTGCTACAAGGCTGGCTTTGGTCAGGCTGCCCTCTACCTGTACGGCTAGAGGTCATGTTTGGCCCTCATCATCAGGGTGGCATGGGCCTACTAGACTTCAAAGCCCATGCCGCCAAGATCCTGGGCACCTGGATTGCGGCCGTCACTGCTCCTACACTCCCATCCCAACACTGGTCCCGCGCGGCCTGCTCCAACTTCTCCTGAGCCTTGGGCCTCAGCAATCCATCAAACCCCCACTCCCTGATGAAATACCTCGCATCACACACATCAGCCACAGGTCCTCACGGGACCAAAACCCACTACAAACGAATCCTACTCTCCATGCGAAGCGCAGAGTGGAGAATTCGTATTAGTGGACATACAACCTGAAGAGGCCGCCCCTCTCCTCAGTTCACACAAGAGGTACAGGGGCTACCCATCCACAATGGCGTGATCCCCATTCGACCCCAAGTCCTATCCAGGGTGGACTACCTGGACATGATGGACATCCCTTATTCCACTGAGACCCAGAAGACTATCTGGAAATACGCACACTATCCTCTGTTGCAGCCTCAAGTCCGCTCCCATGTGTGGCGCTGCCTGAGGCGGGTGTATCGTACAGCTGAGCGCTCTAATGCTTTACACTCATCCTGTGTCATGTGTGGCCAGTATGGAACGCTGTTTCACCGCCTGGAGAAGTGCCCCACCTCTAAAGTGATATGGCGCGAAGTTCAACGTCTGCTGGGCCAGGATCAAACGCATCCCTTCAGTCTGTCAAGAGATATGTTTGCTTTATCAATGGCCTCCCCCCTTCCACCCTCCCTCCATGCTCTGGTGGTTGCAATCGCCATGTGGACTATCCACACGATTGTCTTGGATGCCATCGCTGGCTCCATACCCACCCTTCCAGAAGCTGTCCACTGGTTCCAGTTGCACTTAGTGGACCACTTTCAAGCGTGGATGTTTGGATACCTCCCACCGCGTCACCAACAGCTGGTCTCCTCCTGGTTCCCAGTCTGGTTCATCAAATCAGACCCCTTCCTCCACACGTGCTCAATAGTGGCTACGTCCCCTACACACGTTCCTCCCCCTTCCCATAAGTGGCGTTCCCGCTGGCAACAAGAGATAGCATCGCTTCTCTGGGGTGCCTCCCCTGGTACTAAGTTTTGCCTCATCTGAGTCATATTCGGAAGTGTCCATCCCATGGTCGGCCTTCCCCGCAATAAATTTAAATTTAAAATTTTAATTCAGAGGTTTGATGCCTCACTGGCATTGGAACTAGAAAGCCCTTCTGTGGTAGGGCTAGGAGAGTGTGATCAAACTGGAGAAGCCTGTAGCGGAACCAGAGAGATGCGAATCTCATACAAGTCCCAACTATCCAGACCCTTTCAGAGATGTGCTAAACCCAAAAAAGCTTGGCACCAGGAACGCTGGCCTTTCAGCTTAAAAATGCCTATCAAACTAAAGGGAAAGACCATTGGAAGGAACTTTGGAATAGGCGAGAAAGGTTCACCTTGGAGTAAATGCTGCAGAAAGGAAGATTCAGTTAGCAAGAAGGCTTTCAAGGCAGAGGTAAACTGGGGGAGGAAACTTATGCACAAAACATTTCTGAATGGGCTTCATCTAATACCCTGCGCATGTTGGGCATGGTATTTGTTGGAGTGAGGAAGGAGGGAAGCAAACGCACGCTATCAAAAGAGCCATCTTTGGTACATACTTTTCAGGAAGCCTTTCAAAAAGCTTTTGCAAAGGGCTCAGTATAACACCAGGATGTACCAATTTTAGGATTCCGAGTCTTGAGCCCAACAAGATGTAATGGTTGGTATGTACCAAAGTGGGTTTGCACCAAAGCCTAGCAAATGAGTTAGCGAAATTAAGTTCCAGGTTGGCCTCAAAGATATCGTATGTGCACCCTCAAGACCTGTAGCAAGTGCGGACAACAAGTAGGCATTTACAAGCTCTGACATTAAAGAAAGCTCAAGACCCAATGAAGCCACACTGCCCGCATGTAAAGAGGAAGCAAGATTCTTGGAAAGTGAAGATGCAAATAAAGGGAAAAAGAAGTCTGTAAGGAGTTCCCATCTAAAGCAAATTGATGTCAGATAAGGGTTTTTTGGGACTGAACGGCTTCAGAAGCTGAAAAGAGATAAACAATAAGTTGAAAGGGGATCCCGCTTGACCCATTGGGAGCTTTGACAGACAGTACTTGAAGCCGAGGGGACTTGTTCAGGTTCATCAATTGATAATATTGCGTGGGATGTGAAGCTGAACTCTCTAGTACTGTGGAAGCGTAGCTGGTCGATAAAGCTTGAGATATCATGGGCAACACGCCTGAGTTGACCATAGAGTGCTGCATGAACTTGCTTAGTCTTAGGAAGACTCATCTGTCTGAGGCAGAAAGACTATCAATAAAACGTTTGTAAATTTTAGTACTAGTGGTGCCAACCCAAAAGGGGGAGCCACCATGCAACTTTTTTGCAAATGGGATAAACAAAGGGATTAATATAAATTAAAAAAGTAATAAAGCCCCTAGGTTATTAGCCTAGAAAGCCATATCAGATGGTGAGGAGGCTTTGGGGAAACTTTTGTCTGGCGCTTGCTTTAGTTGGCAGAACATGGTGTACAGCATTGGGGTGGGATCATCAGCGACATGGGGTGTAAGGAGGTATAGTTGGGGGTTTTCTTTGCTAATGAGGCTGGCGTTGTCCATCTCCTCAACGTATTCTGCAAGTTGATGCTCAGCAAAAATGATTAGAGATGGCAATCAAGTAAATGACTTGATGCGCCAGTGGGTTTTGGGATAAATGGGGGCAAAAAAGAAGTATTAGGCTGCATCAATTCAAGCGCAGCTCGCACTGAAAGCAAGCTCCACAATTTCATATTTTGCATATTCCTCTAAATCATGAGGAAAATTGGGGATAGGAATACCCTTAACAAGGGGCTCCATTGCCCAACGGAGTTGCTGGCAGAGGAGGGTGTTGGCTGGGGCAGCTGCAGCCACAACTGACATTTTGTTATTATTTTTATAAATAAGAAACCCATTTTTTGGATGAAAACGGTGGGAACGTACTTTGGGAGGGTCAATAAAGAACTCCTCAAAAGCAAAATCAGGTTTCACGTGGTACAGCCATTTGTACTCATCAATTAATTCAAGAGCCTCGAATGGATTAGAACCAGTTAGCTCTGGGCCAGCCACAGGAATTGGGGATGTGACCAGAGCTGATTGGCCATGCGCTGTTGACCATGGCAGCTCTGCTGAAAATATTTTAGCCATTAACTCAGGATTCCATAATCTGGTTGAATTTTCCAAATATTAAACTTTCTTAAATTTTGATTCGCCACTGCTTTGGAAGAAGCGCCAGAATTTGCTGAGGTTGGGGTGGGAGGATTGATCCTCATTCAAAATTTGGGGTGAGGCTGCCACTGGTGCGGCACCCAAGCCCTGAGCAGCAGATGTGGCAGAAGCAGCAACTGTAGGGCACTTGTGCTTTGAGTGGTCAAGCTCAAAGCACAAGGGGCCTATGGTGTGGCCATTTTGACACGTGCCCAGAATGGTTGATCTGGGTGGATTTGATTGTGGTGTGGGGGAATTGTGAGGTGAGAGTCATGATGAAATGGATGGAATATTTAAAAAGGCGCAAGGCCCTGCCAACTGATCTGCCCCATTGGGAACCACAAACTGCAACAAGGGTCTGCGCTATAAATGGCCAAACCCTCCATGAGCTCATGGTGGAGGCGTTCAGGGGAAAGGAAAGAGGGCACCCTGGAGAACTGGACCACCAAAGTGGCCTTATCCAGGAGCTGGTGTGAACGGTGGATAAAGGAATTTTTTTAAAACTAATTACAGCTGGGTTGCTGCCACTGCATTGGCTTCATAATTGAAGCCAATTTTAAGCACCACTTAAAGTGATGGAATTCAATATAGCTGGTAGGTTTGAAAACTGCCATGGACATCTTGATGATGGCCGCGCTTGTGTATTGTAAGAGATTCCATATTTGACCCAGAGGCCAGAAATGCAAATTGATCCATGAGAGCACCAAAGGGATCCAGAGCACCGCCTGAGAGCTGGTGAGGTGATGATCCAAAGCCATAGGGGGGACATAACGCCGGTAGCATTAGGAGGGCTAGCAGAGCCATCCCAGGCACGCTTTGGCAGCGGCTAAAATATGAAAGATGGCGGTGCACCACCACCTCAAGCTGGGTCAGCAGGTGTCAATTGCGTAATACTGATAAGTTTTGGCTTGATTGAGTGGTTGTTTTTTGTTTTTTTTTTAAATCTGATTTTGGCTTCAAGTTGGGTATTGATTGAAAGAATGATATAACATGTGTATTTTGATGAGTGAAAAAAGGTAGATTTTATTACTTAGGAAGAAGGGTTTCCACCGCTTAAATCCAGTCAAGGTGGGGGAAGTGTTGAGTAATTGACTGGACCTAACTGTCAGATATTTGATAGGAACATAATAATGTTAACATACTTTAAGTTAATATGTTTCATATCATATATCAGTGAATATAGATCAGGAATATCCTAAGCTTATGTGAAGGTTGGGATCTGTGTCAAAGCAAGTTCACTTAATAATATTTGACTATGATGACATGGGCTCAAGGGCTTTGTTGGTTAGGTCAGACTAAACATTAAACTTTGACTTAAACACTCGGGCACATGAGCTTTGTTAGTCTATATTGAAATTAGTTTTTATGTTGATTGAGTTTTTGATTGAATTAGTTACTTTTTAATGGTATGAATCGCCTTGTTATGTACTGCTGATTGTTTGAAAAAGAGAAACAGTTCAGCTATTTGAAACCAAATTATAAACCCCATCTTAAGAATATTGACATTATTTACACAGACCATGAGGCTGTTTAAGTTGCCCAGATTTAAAGTATTTATAGACCCTCAAAAAACATTTTATGACTTCCTCTGGCCAAGTGCCATTAAAATTGAGACGTCATGGGTAAGATGTGGTGAACATTAAAATTATTTGAGGTGGGTTGACCTGGGACAAATATACCACACCAAGAATCTTTTCTAGCCAGTACAGGTTTTGAACTCAAAACCTGCACTAGGGGGGAAGCAGTTTTACCCGCTCAGCTAACCACGCTTGTGGTGAACATCAAACCCTATAAATTATCTTTAAAATGATATGAATAAAGGACAATAAACTATTACCATTAGTTTATTGTTTAACTTATAAGCTTTTTGTGCTTAATACTTTAAGTTGTATTAAGTTGAGAATCTACTTGGGATCAGTAAGATCAGGGAAGCATGCCATCATCCAAGTAATGACAGGAGAATATGACTTACAAGTGCTTTTATGAAGGAGTTATATCTTAACTATAGTCACTGTTTGGTCTATTTTTTCATACAATAGATGTTCAAAACTCCACCATACCACAGAAGAACCAGCCATCTGAAGTAGAACAAAATTCAACAGCCACTATCTAGTGTGACTGAGGATTCAACCCTTAATTCTGCATCCACTGGATGTGTAGGCCCATTTGGCCTTGTTACTCTGATAATAAGGCATTTTGAATTTGATTTCAAGGGATCAGCTCCATTGACTTCATAAAGGCCTTCCAGCTCATGGGTTGGCGGTTACCAGTGATTTCAGTGCAAATTTCCTCAATTCTCTGCACTAATTTGGCTGAGGCAAAAGCGAGGACTGAGGAAAACTTTAGAAAGCTTTTGCCCAGCGATGGTCTACCACATGGGCGAGATCACTCTGCTGACGAGAGGAACAGCTGCCCTCTTTGGATCCTTTTTACTAGAAAATGGAAAAATGCCCAGTCCAAGCAGAGAGGTCACCCCCCAGACTTTCACTGCATTGGCGGTCATTATGTGCACAATTGCAGAAGTGGACCTGGAGTTAGATGTCCCTGCTACAGGCTACAGCCTGGTTTGGGGTCATAAGTGGGATGAAGTGTCTGCTCATCTGAACGCACTGTTAAGGCAACATAAACATCACATTTGTGTACAGTACAAAGTAAAAAAATATAATGGCAGGTGACACGTGCTCCACCTATTTTTTCTGAAATTTCTTTACACCATGACTAAGCATGGCTTGCACAAAGATGAGGCGGCCAGACCACTCCATATCAGAAACTCCAGCTGAAATTGCAGTCAAAGTTCAAAAATATCACGCCAGGTGTATTAATCTGATCCAGTTTAAACAGCTGAAGTTGTAAAATTTTAAAAAAAGCACATATCTACACCATTTCCCACTATCTGGCGTTGATAAATTTGATTATTTGGGATGAACTCTGGTATGACGTTCATGGTGCACTGCACAGGAAATAACCAGGCTAAGATGGGATTCTTATGAGTTCTTTAAGAGATATATAACTATTTATCCTCATTGTTGCTAGCCTCAAATGTTTCAGTGTTCGTTGGAAACGCGCCTCTTTTTTGGGAGTCAGGAAACGTACACTATAACGCTGTATAAGGAAGGAGAAAAGCTGGACTTGGTCAACTAGCGCCCCATTTCACTTACTAACACAGATACTAAATTAGCATCTAAATTTATGGTCAAACGCCAAAGGGATGTTGCCTTTAATGTAATCTTCTCTGAGCAATTTGGTTTCATCCCCAGTGGTTAATATGAGACAACATACATAATATAGCCAATGTTTGCCAATCCACATCTACTGGAGCGCTTGTATTCTTAGACTAGCAGAAAGCCTATGATAGGGCAACTGGAAACATCTCAAAGCCTGCCTCAACATATTTCTCCTCACTGACCGTTTCAACGGTTGGGTGATGTTGCTTAAGAATTCCACCACAATGGCTCTGCGTAGACCTGGTTTCCTCACTGATGTGGTTCACTTTCAAAGGGGTATCCATTAAGGGCATTTTAAGCCTACGCTTGTACAACTTCAGTTTAACCCCAATTTTACATAATGTGAATGCCTGATTTACTGGTGTCCATGTGATAGGCCAAGCACCAGTTAAGATGCTGGTATTTTGTGATGATTGTGTGGTTGGGATATCTAACTCCCAAGATGCACGCTCAATGCAGGCTACTATCCAGGATTACTCCAGGGTAGTAACACTGTACTGAACGCCTCCAAAACTAAAATCATTCTCCTTGGCTGGTACCAGGCCCACTGGTCACCAGAACCCCGTTACCTACCGCTTCAGCAGCTAGCTCGCAGATTCACTTGCCTTAGCCATCTCATACCTACCTACTTGTGCTCCCTTTCATGCCAATACCCACTGAAGGTCTGGTGAACCATTTAGGAGAGTGGCTTGAGGCGGAAAGGTACGCCTCACTAATAATGAAGCACCACATCCTCAGCAATGTCACAAAGTACATCGCTTCCCTTAGTACCCACTAGACTACCCTCCCAGTCCAGGTTGTGCTTGCCAACTCTATGCTCCTGTCCAAAGTCTGGTTTGTAGCCCACGTCACTTCCTTTCCCTCCTCTTTCTTCACTTCTTTGTACGCCCTACTACAAGGATGGCTTTGGCTAGGCCGCTCTCCCCTTGTGCGCCTGGATGTTATGTTTAGCCTATACCATAGTGGTGTTATGGGACTGCTCAACTTAGAGGCCCATGCCACCAAATTACTTAGCACCTGGGTTTGCCTCATTAACCAACCACACACTCCCAGCCCAACGCTGGTCATGTGCAGCCTGATCCAACTTTTCTCGCATCTTTGGCCTCACAATCCTACCCACCCTCCCTATCTGTTAAACTAACTTGCCTCTCATCCCTCAGCTTTGGGCTCGCATGGGACGCTGGCCACTTCAAATCAATTTTCCTCTCCATGTGGAGCGCTGAGTGGATAATCAGCATAAGTGGACACAGCGCCCAAAGGGGTCGCCCAACTCCCCATCTAAAACAAGAAGTCCATGGGCAAGTCGTTTTAAACAACCTGGTACCCCAACGTTCCCACCTCATTGCCCATGTGGACTATCTTAACAATCTTGAATCTCATATTCTTTGGAGACCCAGAAATCATTTGGCGGTATACACCATCCTCTTTTACAACCCCAGATTCTCGACCATGTGTGGAGATGCCTGAGAAAGGTGTACTGCACAGTTGAGCGGTCCAATGCCTCTCAATCTTCATGCATTGTATGCCATAAATATGGGTCATTAGTCCATCGCTTGGAAGATTGCCCACCATCACAGGTAATTTGGTGGAATGTTATGCGCCTCTTATGACAGAAGCATGAGCAGGCTTTCAGCTTATCCAAAAAAATACATGCCTTTTCTATGACCTCCCCTATCCACCCTTCTTTCCGCGCCTTAATTGTTTCAATAGCACTATGGATGCACCACACTATTGTCGTTGATGCACTGTCTGGCACTCCCCCAACCCTCAGTGAAGCTGCGCATCGCTTCCACTCCCACCTCATGGATCACTTTCAAGCCTGGCTGTTTGGCCACCTGCCATCCCACCAACGCCAGTTTGTGTCATCCTGGTTCCACGTTCAGTTCCTTTCATCTAATTTTCCTTCATTTGTGTGAAGGCTCAGACCAGGCCTCTCCTGTAACTCCCCCTCTTCCTTCCATTAGCAATCCCACTAGCAAGAGAAGGTAGCCTCAGCTCCTCTGGGGTGCCTTTCATTTTTCTTAGTGTTTTTTAGTTGTTTATTGAAAGTGTCTGACTTATGATCAGGCTTCCCCAAATAAAATTTAAAATTTAACAGAGAGTTTAAAATTACGCTAGACTCCTGCATATGAAGTGGCGTTAATAATGAGAAGCTGTTAAGGGGGTAATGACTTAGAAATCCATTAAGACTGATAGACTAAGCTTTATGCACAAAAAAACTGACAAAGTAATGAGAAAGAAATATATAAATTTGATGGTACAATTTGTAAATAAAAATATGCGATAGAAGCTACTTGTTCTGGGAAACTTTATGGTATCATCTACTAAGAATTGATATAAAGGAGAAGTTTTATAACTAATAGGGCTTAAAGTAAAGCATAAATTATAGATACAAATAGTGTTTTATTGAGATACTTTTATTTACTTTGTTTGGTTATATGCTACTCACAGACTATTCAGTGATGTAATATATTGATCATTACAATGTAAAGTTATAGCTCATCTATTTTATTAATAAAAAATTTACATCATTCTACAGACACATTAATTATATATGATTGTAATATTCATCTAGTATTTATTAAAGAAGGTCTTATCAGAGAGCTAAGAGTTTACATATAAAAATTGAACTTACATTTTTTAAATTTTAAAAGTAATCCTTACATATTGAAGTTAAGAAGCCAATTAAGTCTGTTAATTCATTTAAATACTTGACTTTAATTAATATTGATAGAATTATGTTTTCCCAAAAAAACTAAGTGATCTATAATATATTATATGATGTTTGTTCCTAAAACTGATAGAATCTACATTTAGTTTATTCTAGAACAAAAAACTTAAAGTTCAAGAAAAAAATAAATAAGTTACTTAGAAGCCCTTTATTTTAGGCTCTTTATAAACCAAAAAATAAGTATGAAAGAATACTCATTAAATATTATAAAGATCCTAAATAAATGATAAAATTGGAATAGTGTGTCATAAGGCTTAGTTAATCTACATCAAAGGAATCAAATTAAATAAGAAAAGGTAAAGGATATGAAACTAACATATGTTTTAAGCTATATAAACATATATTTGTCTATGATTTGTGAAAAGGTGAACTATAGTTGTAAACACAGGATCCACTTATTAGGATTCAGTTACAAAAAATCTTTCCTACCTACTTAGGCTCCCAGTGAGCATTGTAACAGGTAGAAGATAAGGGGTAAAGAATTAAATTGATAAGCAGCAAGTAAGTTAGTTAGAATGAAAAGTTTTTACAAAGATAAAAAGAGTAAAAAAGCAACCAAAATATATTTCAGTAATATTTTATGAGATATTAAATATAGAAAACAATGTTTATAACATATCAATAGTATACACTGGTTAAAATGATAAATTTTAGGTATAGGGTTGTTATATAATATAGCCAGTTTTTAATTTTTTTAAAAAATTAAAAACCTAAAACTTAATTAGTACCTAAAATATCTCTTCTTTATGAATATTTGATTAAAGGTATTATTGTTTAAATGGAGGTGAACTAAACTTAAGAAACAAGTGAACGAAAAATAAACTAATAATTTAGGACCAGCTAGTGCTAAAAAAACCCATTAAAAAGTATCATTCTGTGGATTTATACTAAAAAGAAAATAGGCTCTATATCACACTTCCTTCACAAAAGAATATAAGAAGGCTATCACAGAAGCTGAGTATAGCTTCACATTATATATGGTGAGGGCTCATAGGGCCTTTATGAGTCTCTGGTTTAGTAAATAATATTCTCTTAGGATGACATGGCTTTTAGGAGGTAGGAACCTATGTTTATATGGGTGCATTTAAATAAAAATTAGCTATGGATAAGTGTGGAAGAAGGAGAGATATGAAGAGCACTTAGAGGAGTTCTAGGGAATGTGAGTGGTTATATCACTCAAAACTAGATGGGAGACATTTTGGGTCATAGTTATTTTTAGAATTATTAATGCTCCCATAGCTAATGATAGTTTAGCTATCTTGCTGATGGTACGTGATGAAATGAGATTGACCATGCTGCAGAAGTTGTCATGAGACATCAAGGGTATTTATATAAGGATTATGCCATATGAGGATGCAACAAGCAACATAATTAGGCTTGATTGATGTATGGGAACAATAACAAAAGCTCTTTTCTAAAAAGTTAAAAAGTCATGGTTGCAGATAATAAATACTAACTACAATAACGGGGATAATTTATTAATCAAAAAGGGTCAACCATTAGGTGTAATAAAAAAGACTTAAGACAGAAAAAACAATATTGTCAGGATTTTGCTAAACTCTTTTGTTCCTGAAACTTTTATCCCAAATATTCCAACAGTAATATCAGAAGGAGATTCAATTTATCTAATCATATAAAGGTTAATAAGAATGATCAAGCTTACCCAAATAGGTGATAGAAGAAATAATCACTCATTAATTGAAAAGATTGGATAACCCCAAACTACTTTTGAAACCTAAAGATAATTAAAACTTTTGATACTAAAATTAGGTCAATTTATAACCTTACTTTTTACTATTGTTTGTAACCTTTTGGAGAATCCAATTTTGTAACTTTAAGAGAATACCTGCCATTTTTGAAGTGTAATTAAAAACCTTCAAAAGTGGTGCTCACTACAGGGTACTTTGAGTATGCACGAGTGAAAACGTCAATCAATACAATGGATTCTCTTTTTTTGCCTGAAGAGGTTCAAGGCCATGAGCAAGGCAGTGCTTTATGATGGGTCCATTACACTTGAACCAAAGTACCCAGGGTACCATCTACGTTGGAACTATGGGAAAAAAGTATTCTTGGCCCTAATTTAAACTTAATTATGAACCTTCAAATACAGCCTGAGGTCTTTTAAAGCATCTTCTATCAGATGCTGAAAGGGGTTAAAAAGCCTGGATTCTGTTCTACTCAATCTTGAATTTTTGCTATACCCTCTACGATGATTTATTTATATCAAACTTCTCAAGTGCCAGGGATTGGTACCAAGCAATATTTACACCAACTTGCAAACCCTGCTAACAACGTCTATTACCAGTAGTTGGAATGAATCATCAAGGTATAAAAATTTTATTAGAAGGACTCCAATTCTTGAATAGTTATATTTCTGAGCTCTCCAAGTCTGCTTTGATTTTAGTAATTATAATTGCATTGCCATTATTAGTAATCCTACAATTCTTAATGAAGTAGATCAACAACTTGATCAGTTTGATCACGGAATTCCCAGTTTTGACGATGCAGAGTCAATTAAGTGAGTCCAGGAAATTTAGAGGGGATGCAGAGATGTTATTTCCTAAAATCTCTTAGCATAATCAATTATGGGAAGTGGAATTTTAAATGCCTCTTACAATTGGAACAATCTACTCAGGAATTCAATTTTGGTCAAAAAAGTATAAAAAACCTCTGTAACTATGGGTCCTCGTGGGGAACAAGGACCTTCTGAGATTAAAGGACCTCGTGGGCCACCTGGGGCTTAAGGGCCACGTTGATCTCAGAGTGCTGATGGACCTCATGGACCCCCAGGTGTTGAAGGGCCCCATGGACTGCCAGATGCTAATGGACCTTGTGGACCACCTGGTGCTGATGGGCATCTAGAATTCCACCAGCAAGTTGACTCTCTCAGCATGATTAACTGCTTGAATATGCAATTTTAAAAGTTTCCAAGGAGTGTAATTTAACTCCAAAATGGGTTACCTATTGACTCCATGTTGTCACTTCAGTCCTTATCTGATGAATTGAATAATCTGGTTAAATGGGCAAATGATACTGACATCCTATTACAAGCTTGTGAATCTAAAGGGGAGATGCTTCAAATTAAGATGGAAACTTTGAAACTTAAATACAATTTACAACAGGAGCAAACTTATGGGTTGTCTAGCATATTGGACGATAAAGTGAGCATGCTGATCTTAATTGTCAGATTATTGAAATTCGTACCAAGGCAATTGGCCCTATCTTCAATATTACTACCAAGCTTTGGACTATAACTCTTATGTCTTTGCTCAATCAGAACAACTTAAATGCATGTTTTATTAGCCAATGCTCCTATGAGTTTTAAAACTCATATTCAAGGACAAGTACTCCCTTGGGGAAGGCAGTATTATCTTTTTTCTATTTATATGAGAAGGCTCTGAGTGAGAACATGGAACATCAAAAAATTAATTACTTACCAAATTGTCTTACTTGATTGGCACAAAATATTATGGTGCCCCACTTTTTGACTTGTTTAACCTGGTTTCAGGTTAAGAAAGCATTGTTTAAAGAATTTGGGAGTGAACAAACCTTATCCTCACAGAAACAGGCTTTATGGGCTACAGCCCACCAAAATTAATCTATCAAAGACTTTTCTCATTGGTTATCAGGAAGCTCAGATTTTGGTAGCATGTGGCTGGTTAAATTTGGATGACGCTATTACTGCTGTTATATCTGCTTTTACTTATAGGATTAAGTTACAAGTCTACCTTATCAGCGTAAATATGAACTATAAAACTATTTTAGACATAAAGGAGGCCTTGTTGGAATTGCCTCCTCAAATTTTCTAAAAAGCCCATGAGTTTATGACTCTCCAAAACCCGGTCATCCTAAAGTTTATGCTGAGCCTTAGAATTCTAGAGCTAATCAGTGTAACTATTGTCACTAATATTTCCATACTGAATACCGTTTTTATAAAAAGGAAGCTGATAAAAAGAAGAAAAAGATAAAATTGATAAGATTATTTATCTAGATAATGGTATGAGTATGCAGCAGGAACATTTAAACCCTGTAGAGTATAATAAAGATATATTCTTCTTATTCTTTGCCCTCTTTGTTAGTTTTATTCTCTCAGTTTAGAAGTAGCATCACCCATATCACTTTCAAGTGAATCAAGTTAACGCCAAAGCTATTTTTGACACTGGAGCTCCGTTGAATGTAGTTTTGTTAAAGTATATCAAACAGATTAAGTTAGCATCTAATATTTTACATTTATGAAGTATACGGCACTTCAGGACCTCAGTGTACTCAAGAAGTTGTAGTTTTTTATCATTTTCACTGAAAAGTGGGAAGTTAACTTTTATACTACCTGCAATCATTCTTGATAATTTGAGTTATGACCTTCTCTTGGGGGCTCAATTTTTGTTAAAATTCAATAGAATTATTAATTACCCTGACTCATATCTTTCCCTCAAGGGTTTAGAGTTACATTGCTTCTATCTGAACATGCTCATACAGGAGTTGGTTATGTCTGTTAGAGAAATCAAAGAGGACTTATTCCATTCAGTATCATGTTGAAGGCCCTAGATTAGAATTACCCCGTACTATGGATGACAGAGAAGGGATGACTATTTATTCATCTGAAGTTGTGATTTTTCCGCCAAAATCTCAGGTTATTGTCAATACATTTTCTACATTTTTCTATTCCCAAAGGCTATCTATTACAAGTCAAACGCGTTGTAAATCTTTCTTCTAAAGAGATCTTTTTTCCTGGGGTATTGGCTTATGCTTATTCTTGGTCGTTGCCAGTTTTATTGGTAAACCTTACCATGATCCAAAAACCGTATATTGAAAATTTAAATTGCTTATGTCAAATTTATACCTCTATCTCGAATTTATGAAAGTATAACTTTTGTAAGCTTACAATACCTTGGGCTGGAAGCCAATCAGGAGATTCTTACTGTGGGGACTGCAATAGGGAAACATCTTATAGAAGAACAGGAGAAACAAGTACTTCAATTATTGGAAGGATACTGCGGCATTTTTTCTAATCATACTTACAATTTTGGTAAAATGAAGGGAGTCATGCACACCGTTGAAACTGGAGCTCACCCTACTATTCATGATAAACCCTATTATGAGTCAAAAGTGGATGAAGCACAGTTCATCAAAGGATTGCATCAACTATTGGAGGCTGGATTATTGAAGCCCTCCAATAGTCTTTGGGCCTCCCCATTGCTACTGGTTGAGAAAAAGGATGGTTCACATTGGGTGGTTATGGATTATCATAGGTTAACCGCCATTACTCGTTGAGATAGCTACCCTTTACCAAGGAACAATGATTTCCTCCAGTTGTTACCTGGCTCAACCAATTTTTTGGCAATGGACTTAGACAGCAGTTACTGCATATTGAATTATCCTCAGAAGACCAAGCTAAATGTGCCCTGATATTTAATGATGGTTTATTCAAACCAACCCATATGCCACAAGGGTTGTGCAACACCCCAGAAGAATTCCAAAGGGCCATGGATGATAATATGGGATTTAAAGCTGACCTGCGTTTTGGTATATTTGGATGATATTACCATACTTTTGAAAACATTTACTGAGCATTTGAATCATTTAAAAGAAGTTTTTAAATGAATTAATAATTCTTCTCTAAAAGGGGGTGGAAGGCGAGTTGGTAGGGCGTACGGCTACCAACCTGAAGGTTGCAGGCTCGATTTCCGCCCTTAGCACATTGATCGGGGTGCCAGCTGAAGGAAGCTATTGGCATTTAGTAGGTATAATAACATGAAAACCTTACTCATGACGTAACCAGAAAAATATGAGTCCCAATCAGGAGGTGAAAAAAACTTTCTATGACAGAGTTGACCCTGCTCAAGTTTCATGTTGATACTTTCTCTATTTTGGTAATGTCCATCCCCAGGTCATCTTGCATCAAATAATTAAAAATAAGAATTCTTCTCTAAAGCTCAAAGCCTCCAAATGCTTCTAATTCCAGAATGAAATGGAGTTCTTAGTTCACCAGGTATCAGCTAAAAGATCTAACCCCTCTCAGATGAAATTAAGCTATTCAATGAATGACACCAACAACCTTCTTGTAGGACATACAAGTCTTCCCCAGTATGATTGGGTATTATCATTAATTTATACCCAAGTTTGCTAATATGGCAGAACCTTTATTCTATTTATTACAAGTAGGTGCGCCATTTTGAGTGGAGAGCAGCTTAATAACAGACTTTTACCTCTCTCCAAACTGCCTTAATTAAGGCATCTGTTTTGATTCTTCAAGTTGATAAGCCTTTTTTCCTACATACTGATGCAAGTAATGTCGCTATTGGGCTATTCTATCCCAGAGTGACAAAGAGCAGATCAATCATCCCGTCACATTTTACAGAAAAACCTTATCCAAAGCTGAGTGTAATTACAGTGTAACTGAGAGGGAGTTTAGCTGTTAATTGGCTAATAAGCACTTCCATCCCTTTCTATATGGTAACCATTTTAATGTTATTACTGACCATTCTTCTTTGAAATGGTTAAAATATATAGGATCCTGATGGGCGACTGGCCCGTTGGGCTCTAGATTGCAAAATAAGTTTTTCAATTGTACATTGTTTGGGTACTCAAAATCAAAATGCTGATGGCCTGTCCCAATTGCTTATACTGGCCTTAGATTCAGGAAAAGAAGACTGACTATATAATCTCATTAGATGTCCTGAGTTATTGGATTGAATATCTGAAGAAAATTGAGATTTTCAAAAATATTACTAAAAATAATATGAATCTGGAAGGAGACTTTTATAAGAGGGTCAAATCCAAGTGGTTACCCTTTATGAACCCAAATTCAAGATACCATGCTATTATGGAAGGACACATAAACAAGTAGGTCATAGTGGTTTGAAGAAAACCTAAGAGTGGTTAAAACCCCGATATTTTTATAAGAAGATGAATGAAACTATTTGAGAGACCGTTAACTTGTGTCTCATCAATAAAAGCCATGGTGCAACTAACCCTAATTATCAGCATCAAGTAATTCCGCTGACTAGGGCATTTGAAGTGTTAAGTATTGATATTGTAGGACCTTTTCCTCCGGGATTTCATGTACACCAGTGCAAATTTATGGCTGTCAATCATTTAACTAAATGGGCCAAGGCCATATCCATTGACACACCTTCTGCTAATACACTGCGTTATTCCTTTACCAGCACATCATTACTCAGCATGGGTGTCCCATGGTCCTTTTGTCAGGCAATGGGACTATTTTTACCTTGCAACTCTTACATGAACTATCCAAAAAATTAAATACTGCCAAAAGGTTTGTCGTTCCTTACAATCTATCAAAAAATGAGGCCATTGGTTGAGTCAATGGAACTTTAGTCTCTATTTTAAGGAAGATAGCCTCAACTGACCTTTTTCAATGGAACTTCTATTTACATAATGCTTTGTTTGCATATCAAACAAGTTATCATTGAATTATCAAGATGTCGCTCTTCAAATGTATCTATGGGTGAGATCCCTCAGTTCCTTCAAGTGTTAAGGCAATACTCAAAGAACGTATACTAGAAAACATGGATTTAGTTATGAGAAATCTGACTGATGAAGAATATTTGCCTTCAAGCTTAAGCTATGAAATCCATTGAAGTAACCACCGAAAAGGAGACTCAAAGAAGTAATCAACATAAATTTTCTTACCTGAGTATTCAATTGGAGATTATGTTATTTATTATCACTCCTGACCTACTGGGCGAACTGAGAAATTAGGATCTAGCTGACCTAGTCCTTATTGAGCTATATTCTGAAAGGGATTAGAATATCTGATTGTCCATGTTGTTATGGGTATAGTTGTAAACCATATTCATCCAAAAATTTTGAGAATTTACCCTCCTTCAGAATTGGATCATGAGGGGGGAAGTGTTAGGCTTTTGCTGAACTCTTATGTACCTTAAACATGAAACCCTTAATATTCAACCATTAATATCAGAAAGGGAACTCAATTTATCTACTTTTATCATGGTTATTTTGAATGATCAGCCTTATCCAAAATAAGTGATAGAAGATTCAGTTGCTTAGTGATTAAAAAATCTCATAAACCCCAAACTAATTTGAAACCTACAGATATACAATCCTTTTGATAATAAAAATTAGGTCTATTTATAACCTTATTTCTTACTATGGTTTGTAAATTTTTGGGAAATTCTATCATGACATCAACTATGGGCTCAGCTTTTGTGCCAGGCCAACCAGTATGAAGACTGGTTGGCCCTTTGCTGTTTCACCTTCATTGGTGTACCAACCCCTACAGGTCCGCGTCTAACCTACCAACCAATCACCAATGGCTTCTCCTTTAGCCCCAGGTGTCCTCAGCATGTGCCCTTGCAAGTCCTTCCCCCTTCCTGGGTGGCTCAAGCACTTCTGCGCTGCCCCACCCTCATGACCCTTCAACAACCCATATGGGCATACCTCAACAAGTCCATCCCTCCTGGTCAGCTATGGCACTCTCATGCTGCACCCTGCAAGTTTGGCGGCCAGTCAGTACATCTTCTGGTAGCCAGATGGAAAGGTTCCCGCTGGTTCCACGTAGAGAGGAGGCATGGGAGCTGGTAGCGCTGGCCATTCCAGGTGTGATCACCGTGCCTATCAGAGTTCCCCTATTCTATCTACTCATACTCTAGCTGCTCTAAGCCACTATCAAATAAATGCAATATTGGTGCAAGAGAGATGTTTATTAGGAGGGAATGAACGACTATCTATACTATTTTAAGTGCTACTGCACCCAAGTACTCTTTAGCCAATCAAATACTAGAAACACATTGGCCACTTTATTACAAAACTCTATCAGATTATAAACTTTGTTCATTCATACTTCATAGTAATTCCCTCCAGATCCGCTCATCTGATCACTAAATATGAAATTGGGTCAATCCTTCCTCACTATAAGTTGCTGATCATTTGTATATAAATTTGAAATAAAATAGAACTTATAGCATCCTGGCATGAGTTTCTGGTGCTCCAAATTAGTTGGCAGAACCATTTTATGGACGATTTGTAACAGATAAATTGGCTTTCCACTGAAAAACTCCCACTACGATCTTTGGATGGCATTTGGCACCAAATCCAGATTCCGCCAAACCTAAACTTGATTAAATATATAGCATTAATTTTTATTGAACTAGGCGATTATCTGGCAAATATGGCCAACTAACCAAAACCCCTAATCCTGAAACTATTGGAAGGATCCATCTGGTTAAAAATCCTGACATTGCCCTCCACTTAACCAGATGGTATCCTTCAGTATCACCCACTTTGATGGTGGGCTAAGACCCTAGCGCCCCCCTAAAGGAGCACTGGTCTTAACCAGTGACTTTTGCCAGGCTGTAACCAAACCTCCAACCACTCAAGCAGTCCACCAGTGAAGCCCCTATAGTGAGCACCATGTTGTAATGTTCTAGCAGATTCTTGTTTTCTTGTGCTAGACGCCTTCTGGATTCCACAATGTTTTGTAAATAAAATTTAATATAAAGCACTAATTAAAATTAAATTTTTATAAATTTTATTATTAGCGTAATAAAAAATAAAACAACCCTTTTGACATTTACCCATTCAGTATTGAAAGGTTTTGAGTGTTGAGGAGAATTTGAGGATAAGTTTGGAATAGCTTAGACTTGTCCAAATTAGGTAATATGGGGAATAACGTATCATAACTCAGGTACTCACATTAGGTTAGCGGAACAATGTAAGGATAATTATGATTTTATAATGCATACCTGTAAGGTACCAATTTTATGAACTTAAGCCAATCCCCATTTAAGGAATTTCTTTTACTTTGAGGGACCTCCACCAAGCCTATGAAAGGGTGGGGTCCCCACATAGGTGCATTGAAAGACTTGGTAGTGGATGGGGGATTACCTTCTGATGGTTGCCCCAAGATCTGTCAGGTGGTCAGATTAATCCAACCATTCTATTTTACTTTTATTGGCTATCTAGATTGTGAAATAGTGTTTCTAATTAATGGAGTTCCAATGAAAATCAGACAGGGTCTTTTGGCCAATTTCCTTGATATCAAAATTTTTATCATTATTAAATTTGCTCTCAGTATCATCACAAAATTGCGATTGGCCAACATTTCCTTTTTTGACTAATTTGACCCAAAACATTTTTATTTTTCAGCTGTGAGGGCAAATGTACAACATATCCACTTATGTAACTTCAAGAGAATAATTGTCATTTTTGAAGTTTAATTCAAAAACTTAAAAAATATTTTCAGGATTTAGTTATATGGTAACCTTTGGCCTGCCTTCTATGATCTTAAAGATTACTGGTACATGACAGTTATGAGAGGGTCTTTATTAATGGTAAGAGTAAACTGTTTGGCAAACGTTATGTCTGTTTAATATTTAGGTTCTATAAAAACATCAAATAGAAACCATAAATTAGTTACAAAGTGCTAAGAGGTGGGAAAAATTGACCAACTTTAATTTTTATAGTAGGAACTTAGGAAGAAGTTTAGTTTAAAAAGTTTTTCTAATTTAGTAATAAAAGCATTTTTTAATTCACTTATTCGTTGTAGCAATAATCTGTATTAACAAAAACATTATCTATTATCAAAACCCATAAAAGTAACTGATTATAACATAATTATGACTTTAGAAAATATATAGGTCATATTGATATATTTTCAACACTAACGTTAAGATATGTAAATGCATTAGCAGTTAAGATTACCCTTTAACATCATCTCATCTACTAGCAAGACTTTATGTCAATTTAGTTTTTGGATAATATTAGCATATAAAAACATAACTGCATAAGATTTACAGGAGCCTTTAAGAGATTATAGTTGTCCCATGTTAATTGTTTATATGGAATTTGAGACAAAAATCATTATTTTCTTAAATTGGTTTGACAGAATAATTTCTATCCTTAAATTAAATACTCTACAATCTTAATAAAGATACTATTATTTACATAAAACCTAGGCAGCATTTATTAGAAATTTTTTTCTAGTTAGACCATGAGAAGTGCCATATAATTAGCAGCTATTTCAGATTGCATGGATGTCATAAAGGCACTTAATGTCCAAACTTATATTTGGAGAATTGACATGAGGTTTAATGTACAATCTTAAGACTAGATAATTTTGACTTCCTAGACATCAATACTTTATTAAACTTTACTTTCAGATAAATTTTTAACATACTTAATATATTTATTCTGGTATCAGTGTCAGCGTTGCAGTTCTTTGAGCTGGCGCTGGTGTTTGTGGTGGCTCAAAGCTAAAATTGGAAAAGAGCACTGAGGAGGAAACAGAAAAATGAGTTAGAATACCAAATACTTATTAAGATAAAAGGCTTCAATACTTATAGGGCGCGTTGGGACTCAGTGCCTTTGGGATCTTCAGGGCCTCATCCAATCAGGATCTTTACTGATCTTCCAGAATGGCCTCCTTGAGGGCGTCCTTAATGGATAGGATCGCTCACCTGACTGAATGGGTGGAAAGGCCACTCCACATGACTCAGGAATAGGTGAGGGTGATCCTGAAATAGTTTTAGCTTAGTTAGGTTCGATAACCAGTTCAGCACAGCCTGATTTGGAAAACAATAATTTTGATACAATTTTTATCTCAAATCCTGACAAGGCCCCCCTCAAGATCCTGTCAGAGGGGGGTGTACGGCTGGAGGAACCAAACATGCACCCAGTTTACAACAGTCCCCTGATTGATGTTGGCAATGGAGTACTCAGACTTCACCTTGTGTATAGCTTTGTAGGGTCCAGACCACAGTATGTTGAGCTTGTTCTGTTGGCCTCCAGGTCAATGATGATAAAAGAGAATGAGGTTACCTAGTTGAAATTCTGGTAAGGAGGGTCACCCGAGATTTGATCAGGATGTCTCTCTTCCAGTGGTGGTATTAATGCCTTGAGTGGCTTGGGCTTGAAGCTGGACAATTTTATTGGCTAGAGCCCTCATATATAAATTGGCATTCTTGGGGGTGGAGGCTTCAAGAAGGGGCTGGACTTTACTTGGTAGCTGAGGTGCCCGCCCATACAGGGCTTCAAATGAGGACATTTTGATGACACGGTGATAGCTTACCCAGTAGGCAAGTAAGGCGCTGGGCAAATAATGGTTCCAGCGGGTAGGATCTGAGGCGGCCAATTTCTGTAGGATGGAGACAAGAGTTCCGTTAGCCCTTTCTACTGCCCCATTAGTAGAAGGGTGGTAGGGAGCAGTGAAACTCTGGGCGGTGCTAAATAACGAAGTTAGTTCCTGTACTACCTGGGAGGTGAAGCTCAACCCATTTTCTGAGAGCAAGGTCTGAGGGCACCGTGCTGGGTGAAAACGGAGTGACCAAGAAATAGGGCAGTAGCCTTGGCGGTGGCTGCAGGGACTGAGATCGCCTCGACCCACTTAATTAGATGGTATATGGCAAGGATAATATACTTGTGGCCATGTAGCCCAGTGGGGAGGGGACCCACCACGTCAATACTAATGACGTTGAAAGATTTGGTCAGCGCAACAATGGAGTGCTGATATCAAGGGTTGGTCCAGTCTTGGGATCAGCAGGTCATACAAGCTTCCAGAACCTCTTGGATGGTTTTGACCATTTGCTCCCAGTAGCAGCGTGACTTTAGCCACTCATGGGTCTTCTTGACCGCACCATGCCCAACAGTAGTATGGCCTTCAGTATGACATCAGTGCAAGAGGAAGACTGGACATATGGAAGCCACCTCTTGTTGACTCTCTTGTAGAGTAAACTGTCTTTGATCTGGGTGTCTTGAGTCATCTGGCGGAGTTTGGCTTAAAACTGGGGAGTTTTCAGTTCCCATCGTTCAGGATGTCCTATCAAGTCATAGAGCTGATCCTCTTCCGGGGTAAGAACTGCTAATACTGGAATCCTGGAGAGTCTGTCAGCATTTTGGTGAATAGCGCTGGCGCGGTGGATGATAGTGAAGTTGTAGCTTTTTAGTTGTAGGGCCCACCTGGCCAAACGTCCATCTGGGTCTTTCATTTGTTGCAGCCATTGAAGGGAAGGATGGTTGGTAATAATAGTAAAATGGGTACCATAGAGGTAGGGCCAGAAATGCTTGATGGCTAAGAGAACAGCTAGACATTCCCTCTTGGTGATGCTGTAGTTCCGCTCAGCCTTGCTTAGGGTCTTTTTAAAATAAGCTATGGGATGATCAACCTGGTTCCCATTGTGCTGAGCCAAGATAGCCCTGACGGCAACATCACTAGCATCCATGAACAGCAAGAAAGGTTTGTCAAAACAGGGATGAACTAGAACAGGTTTAGTACATAAGGCCATATGTAAGGCATTGAAGGCTTGTTCCTGCTCAGGTCGCCATTTGAACAGTACATTTTTTTGTAGGAGGTAGAACAATTTCTCAGCTAGGTCAGCAAACCGTGGGATGAACTGATGGTAATAGCCCACCATACCTAAAAAGACTTGAATATCTTGTAGGCTTTGGGGGTGCGATATCTTCTCTATGGCATTGACTTTGTTGGGGATAGGTTGAATGCCACGCTTGGAGACCTTATGGCCTAGAAACTCTAGCTCAGGCTGAAAAAAGGAGCACTTCAAGAGCTTAAGCTTGATGAAGGCCTTCCAAAGATGCTCAAAGACTTCCTTAAGATGTTTGACATGTCCGTTAAAAGTTTGCAAAAAAACGGTGATGTCATCCAGGTAGACCAGGACACAGGAGAGCTTCAGGTCCTCAAGGATCCCATCCATGGCGCGCTGGAACGTGGCCAGGGCGTTGCAGAGGCCTTGGGACATCTGGGTGGGCTCAAACAGCCCCTCGTGGGCGATTAGAGCACACTTGGCTCAGTCTTCAGAAGCAAGCTTGACCTGCCAATACCCACTGGCAAGGTCCATGGCCGAGAAGTACTGGGAACCCACAAGCAGATGGAGAGAATCATCAATCCAGGGCAGAGGATAGCTGTCCTTCTTGGTGATGGAGTTGAGTCGTCAATAATCTATCACCACCTGTTGCTTGCCATCCTTCTTTTGGACCAGCAAAAGAGGGGAGGACCAAGGGCTGCGCGATGGTACCAGGAGTCTGGTGTCAAGGAGCTGTCTAAGTTCCACCATCACCTGGGCCTCTTCGACCTTGCTCTTGTGGTAAGGCCAGGACCAAAAAGGGGGGCGCGTCCCCAGTTTCTATATGGTGGAGGACTCTGTTCATCCTTCCAAAATCGTAGGTTGAAGTGGAGAATAGATCCAAGTATTCCTCCAGGAGCTCCTGAACTTTAAGTTGCTGTTCATCAGAGAGGTCCTTTCCTATGTTAGCGTCAACCAAATTAACTGAGGGTGGTGACTCCAAGCCAAAGTCCCTTAAGTCCCCAAAGCTTTGGATGTCAGCAACAGCCCCCATCGGTAACAGGTGGATGTAAGCGGTGGGTTGGTTAGGACCTACAACTTTTGGTTTGTCAGTCAGGTTGGCTAGCAACACTGATTCAATCTTGCATACACTGGATCGAGGATTCCAGGGCAGGTCAGCACTTCCTTGGGAGATGGGTTATCTAGGCCTCAAACCTCCAGTAAATACCCTGAGGGAATGTTGATGTGGACCCAGGTATCAACAACAACATGTGATTTTGGGGATACGGTAGTCGCTCAGGGCAAGTAAATCAGCATCCCCTCTGATCAATCAACAGCAGGAGGGGGTAGCTGGACTTGAGAGCCCCAGATGTGGTACTCGAGCCAATCGATTTGTCCTTTGGTCTCCAGTAGGCAGGCTCAGGCCTTGACATCAGCCCTAGAGTCATGGGCAGTCCCAAAAACCAGAGGGACTTAATGTCCTAAAGGGGAGAGAAAACCACCATCATAGTGGATAACCACCAAATAGTCTCAAAGAAACTGGTTTTGAGGAGTAGATCATAGCTAGTGTTGTCCAGAGCGATGGCAGTCATATCCAAAGTGAGATTTTCAAAACTGAATCAGTAGAGAGGAATAGGCCCCTATGGATTGGGTGCACTGGGGGCCAGCTGTGCCATACTCCATGTATTGCGGCATATCAGGGGCGACCTTGATGCATTTCATCAGCTTGGAAGAGATAACGTTCATGGGGGAGCCACTGTTGACTATGGCATAAAATAGAATCTTGTGGACCCAGATGGCAACTTGGGTGACTAAACTTCCAAACTGAGGTGGCAACGTAAGGAACATGGGAGAATCATCAGAAGAGGAGTAAGCAGTATCAATGTCTTTATTGTCATCAGATACTGCAACTACTTCCTTGGAAACGATGGCTTCTGGTTTGTGCGCAGGTAATACTTGAGGCTGGGCAGGGTGGTCAGCATGAAGCGCCTCGTCCTTCATACTGACTGCCCTTTTCCCGCCTCCTCAGCTAAACGTTATAAACAAGTCTTAACGCTATGCCTAAAGCCATTGCAATAGGTGCATCGAGGATGGGGGTTTTTCTAGTTCTTGACTACATGGACCCTAGGGCGGTTAGAGGGGCCAGTGGACGCGGCCTTAGAGTGCAGAATCGTGGCAGGGTTCTCGTTGAGGGCCTCCTTAATCTCTCTGATATAGGTGGACCCATTCTTCTGCCCAATCATGTGAATCTGGACTTCAGGATAGGACCCCAAGGTGGAGATAATGGTGGTGATGGCGCCATACAGAGGATACAGTTTGTTGTAACCAAAGGTTGTGCCTGGGCGTAGAACTGGTTGGCAAACTCTATAGGGTTTTCTCCTTTGTTAAGTCAAATGCCCATGAACGCTTGCTTCTGGTTGGCCAGGGTTTGGTTACTGCCAAACTCTTGGATCAGGGCAGTGTGGACCTGTTCCCAGGTGTTACACTCCTTCAGATGGGGAGTCATGATTTCCTGGGCAGTGCTGTCCAGGCAGGAGTGGATATGCTTCACCTTTTGTTGATTGGTGGCCTCCTCCATAGAACTCTTGTAGGCATACAGGAAGGAGGCGATACTCTCCCACCAGGGGGTGAACTTTTCCTTGAAATTAGGTTTAAAGTTAGTGTCAATAGGAGTGGAAAGGGTGTTAACACCTGGGATAGGTGTCAGCTCCAAGATCTCCGTTTCTGCATATTCTCAAGGAACCCACTGATCTAACCGCCTCTGCAAGCCTTCCAAGTCCTCTTGGATGTAGTCCCAATTCTGACTAAGGGTGGAAGTGGACGCCTTGCTGGCAACATGCTCCTTTAAGAATTAAATCTTGGAGTTCTGTTATTGGAGCTGGTTTTTGATGGTGGCCAACTGGGTTTCAACCCCATGACACGTTGTTTCAAGCTGAGAGATGCAAGTGTCAGTAAGCCTCATGAAAGCGCTGAGGTTATCCATCTCATCTGACAGCACTTTGATGGAGACCTTGGGGTTGAGGGGGACACCATCCAATCGGAGCTTGCGCCCCAATGCCACTTTTTGGATCTGGTCCCGCAAGGCAGCCAGGGAGGTTATTATATCCCTTCGCCAGGGGTCTTTGGGTTTGCCCGAGGTTGGAGGGCCCGGTGGCCCTTGAGGCCCATGTGGTCCTTCAGGTCCAGCTGGCCCTTGACGCCCTTTGGGGCCTTCAGGCCCCCTAGGCCCTTCTGGCCCAGCACCCATGGGGGTAGTCATGAGAGGCCAGCTCTTGGTAGTGCTGCTGTAGGGATCATACCAGTTCTTTGACTTGTTGTAAATGCTGGGTCCATGTCACTTCAAACAGCTAGGCGTTTTGGCAAAACTGCTCCTCGAGGTAGCCAGATATGCTGCTATCTAGTACTACAATTTGATCTTGGATCTCATTGATTAATTGTCTGTTATTGAGAATAGCCTCACAATTGTCATGCATGAAGGAGGAGGCAGCGTCGAATAAGTCAATGATATAGGAATGTAAATTCTGGGTGAGCCCTAGTTGCTGGGAGACCTCCTGATGGTGTAATCTGACTAACTGGAGGAGTTGATGAATTGTGGGGTGGACAAAGTTACAAATGTAGTGATCAGGCCCCAAGGTAAGCTCCCCAGCAGGCAATATGGCCAAGGCATAAGGTCCCGCATCATGGATGGTACAGCGGAGGCGTGGGAGCAGATGGAGTGGGCGCCCTCAGCATAGATGCCGTGGATTAATTGTTAAATGACATCATTGGTATGTTCAAACTGGAGTTGGTATTGGCTCCCATATAGGGAGGGCAGCGAGAGTTGGAAGGAGGCACAAAATTCTAGCCTCTCCAGCTGCAAAGGCGGCATCACATATCACAAGGTACTAACCCATTGAGTAATGCTCCTCAATTGACCAGTGGGTTGGTTGTCAGGGCTGCTATTGGTTTCCATTTTTGTGATAGACTTTTTCGCTTAGGTCAGCTTGAAGCCCCCTGTAGTGAGCACCACTTCTGTCAGTGCTGCAGTTCTTTGGGCTAGCGCTAGTGTTTGTGGTGGCTCAAAGCTAAAAATTGGAAAAGAGCACCGAGGAGGAAATGGAAAACGAGTTAGCATACCCTATATTTACTTAAATTAAAAGGCTTCAATATTTATAGGGCGCGTTGGGACTCAGTGCCTTTGGGATCTTCAGAGCCTCATTTGATCAGGATTTTTACTGATCTTCTGGAATGGCCTTCTTGAGGGTGTCCTTAATGGATAGCGTCGCTCACCTGACTGAATGGGTGGAAAGGTCGCTCCACATGACTAAGGAATAGGTGTGGATGATCCTGAAATAGTTTTAGCTTGGTTAGGTTTGACAACCAGTTCAGCATGGCATGATTTGGAAGATGGTTATTTAATAAAACTTTATCTTGAATCCTGACAATCAGCATAATACATAGGCTAGCCAAAGCAATCCAAAAGTTAACAAGATTATGAATTAATTAAAAATCAATAAAACTAAACCAGTCATGATCGAAATTACTAGGGCATATGCAGTATGGAAATACATCAGTTTATAAGATATCTTAGTGTTTATAAGTATATTTCACTTATAAAATTTTTCAATTTTTGAAAAATCTTTATTTGTGATGAAATGCTAAACAAAGGTTTAGGTTTTGTGTAAGGAATTGTCAATTATGAGGCTATTATAAATTTGAGCTTGATAATTCAAGTATTAATCTGGTGATTATTTAAAGCAACATATTTTTTGTATACAATAGCACTGCTGTTGTGAATTTTTTGTAGACTAATAAAGAAGAGGTTGACCATAATATATACTATTTTTAAAATTTTACCTGGGTTAAAAGCTATCATAACAGAAAAGAATGCTTGACCATGATTTTGAGACTAAGCAAACTAAATATTACATAAAAAAGTCAAACTTTTTATAGTTAAAAAACATGTAATTAAGATAGTTGATTTAATATTAGATTATTCAAGCTTTTATACGGTAGCCCATTATTTTTAAGATCAAGATTTTTGATTATATAATCTGCACTTAGCGAGCATTTAAACTTTTAGAGATTTTAAAGTTGAACATTTTAGTAAAGATATCACTAGAGCTTAATATCTATAGTACTATAAAGTCTCATAATGACAAAAGGATATAGCTTTATCATTATAAATACAATTAATATATATAGTTAGTTATAAGCTATATAAACTTTACAATAAAAACTAAGTTATATGGAAAAACTTTATTATACAAATCTTAGAGTTGATAGATTATGAGCTTAATTGCACACAAACAGGTTTTAATAAATAAATTATAGTTACCTTTAGCGTTTAAAATTGGTCTATTGAGAGGCTATGACAGACTTTGTTAAAAAACTTTAAAAAAATCCTTGCGCCTTATTAAATTCTTGACCTTATAGACAAATCAGATTCCCACTAGTACCACCATTGGTTTTTTGGTGTTATAATCTACATGGTTGAATTTACATAAACAACTTTTACAAATCAATTATAATTATTGTATATAATCATCAAAAGCTTTACAAAAAATATAAGTTATTTACAAATATACAGCTACATTTATAGAAAATACTAAGAAAATTACTTGAATAAAAGGAATGTTTTAAAGTTGTTTATTATATAATAAATGCAAACATATATATATGTAGTTTTCAAGTTACAAAACTTGGGGGCAAACCTATTTCTACCCTATATGCTTCTTTTAAAAAAATTAGTGTATAAAATTAGATACTATATAGGAGCTTTATAAGAATCTTATTAGATTAGACTCAAAGTAGATTTCAAATCTGCACTAATCTTTGTTGAGATAGTAATTTTAATATAATAGATCTTGTTGCTTTTTTACTTTTACAGTATTTATAAAAAGAAGCTACCCTATTAGCTCTGTTGTATGTTTTAACTTTTCTGACTTAAAATTTTAGAAGCTCTTAGAAGGCATAGATTATGAATTTTTATAATGACTGAGACTTACAAAATTCACAAAATATTTATTAATAAAGTTACAAGTAGTTTAGGACATGGGAGATAAAATAAACTGTCTGAGAAAAAGTTAAGTGCAATCAAAGACTCTGGAATAAAATTTTTTATTTTTGAATAGACTAAATAGCAATCAAGGGTAAAAGCTCAATAATTGGCAAATACTTCTAAAATTGGTATATAATAGTGGCAATCAAAAAGGTTTGCAAAAACAGTTATCCAGTTTAATTCCAGGAAGCATATCTAGGGGAAATGATATACTCATGCTTCAGGGAATATTTCTAAAGACTTTTGAGATAAGAAAAGTATTTAATTAATTTGCAGTTTTTTTTTTGGCATCTCATAATACTTTTAAATTAAAGATATTTGATTGTTTAGATTGGGTTTAAACCCTGGAAGCAGTGGTTGATTTTTTTAACAGGTTTAAACCCCAACATATGAGGTGATCATATGTTCAGATTTGACAATTTACTTATTTTAGGTAATTTTTGACTTCATTATTGGATTGCAATGGAGTTGTGAGACAATCCCAAATCTGTAATTAGATTTTGCACTAAATTGAGTTTCATTGTAGTTACCCCTGTGACTTCCTATTTAAACCCTTTCTTAACAAATTAACTCCCTCCCATAATTATATTTCCATTAGCTGATGATCCTCATCACAATAGCTCTCATTTAAGTTTAAATGATGTATTCAGTTATAAATTTAATTGTATATATATAAAATAAACATTTATGATCGGTTTGCCTGAAAGTATAATTCCTTCTTTCACTCTAGTGCAGTGTTTGTTCAACACAAGTTCAAAATCTGTGCTGTCCAAAAAATCTCAATGTGGTATATTTGTCCCAAGGTTGACCCACCTCAATTACTTTTTTCTTTTATAAATAATGTATTTCAACTTTGTTGTCAAAGTTTTTGTTTATTTGTGTTAATTTCTAGCAAAGTCTCACCTATTTAAATGATTAAGAGCTCAAGTTTGTAGCTATACTATATTAGGATATTTAGAGTTTGTCCAACTAACAATAACCAGTGCAAGTAGCAAGCAGAAGTTTTGTGAGCTACACTAGTTGTGTTCGCTACAGGGGGAATGTAGTAGCAAAATTAATTTTAAACCTAACAATGGAGTCAATTCAGGAAAGGAGAGATGGTAAATGATCCCAATCTGTCATTTTTGTATATTAATCCTCCTAATTTTAATTAAATAGCGCTGGAGAACGATGGATTTCAGAATTCCCTACAGAATGAGAACTTTGAAACCTACATGTTCACTAGGTATCAGCTGAGACAGATTGGACAAGTTTTACTTTGAGATTATGGCTCTTTGGTTTAAAACTGATTTAATGTACATCTTATTTTATTGTCTTTAATATCAGGACCAGCTGATTCAAAAATATAAATTTTTTCCCTCTGAGTCATCATCAAGTATTAAATATAATAATGTAGTTCATATGGGGCAATATCTCGTTGGGTATCATCAAACCATGGTATGGGATTCTCAATTGATCTTTTTTACCACCACTACCTGGTTATGGAGGTGTTTAATAAGCCAGCAAAATGTGTAAGCGCTTCAGGCCCTGAATTTACAGCTTGAAGCTAGTTTTAGGGTCTTTTTCTGGCCATTAATGACAAGTACAACCTTAGCGTGTAGTCTTTTCAATGACTTGTTAAACTTATTGATCATCAATCTGGAGCGTTTTGACTCTAATCTATCAGGCCATAAAAATGCGTTATCATCAATGAATGGATTTAATGCATGAATCAGTATATAGAGGAAGTTACATGTACTTGAGTTTATTCAGGTGACTTTCTAAACAGGCCGAGGAAGTTTAGGAACTTAATTGATACACTATTGTGAAATGGAGTGGCTGAAAAGCACTTGGGAAGCAACATTGAGACCACTGTCCACCTAAAGTTGTGAGTCCAGCAGATTAAAGATTTGCAAGCAGCCATGCAGCGGGATATCAAAGGGGTTGAGAGAATTAGTTCAGGCGCTTCAAAAGGATAGCAAAGATATCTTTTTAAAACCTGTACTTCAAGTCTACAAACACCATGTCTTGGAGGTTTCCCGCAAAACAAATAGGTAAATTGCGCACTAGCATGCATGAGGTATGTAAGGGTTTGTTGAGCTATAAAAAATAAATAACATTGTTTAAGGAAAGGAGAATCAAACCACTTGTTAAGACAAGAG
>JAKSZP010001564.1:0-127734 GCA_022478985.1 Massospora cicadina
CTGTCTCCTAATGACCCAATTCAGAGTCATTATTGGGCTCATTTTCAATGCAAGCAAGGTGAGTGATTGGCAATGTTTAGATTTCAGGTACTTTGGGTTGGTTGGCTTTAGAGGTACCTATCCTAAGCTGACCTTCCTTTTTCCTGCTCTGCAAGGGCAGAGTTTTTCTTGAAACACATATCCTCAGTATGGTTGCTCTTCTTGCAGTAGTTGCATCTTAGCCTTTCTCCTACTTAGGCTTTGCTTCTTCCACAGTATAAACTCTAGGTTT
Organism: Massospora cicadina; assembly: GCA_022478985.1. NCBI lineage: Eukaryota > Fungi > Entomophthoromycota > Entomophthoromycetes > Entomophthorales > Entomophthoraceae > Massospora > Massospora cicadina. The sequence goes on from JAKSZP010001564.1 coordinate 272, forward strand.
CATAAAGGCCTTTCTTGAGGGCTCTGGCTTGTGTATGTCAACTACATCAAGTAAAGCTTCCGTAACGTCCAACACATAATTGAAGCTTCATTTAACAGATGTAATATGCAATACTAGGTCAGGTTTCTATGTAATGCTAGTAAAGAAAGCAGATATGGCATCATCCAGAGTCTGCAGCTTTTTAAGGTTAACAACGTTTGGGCTTTATATGAAAGCGGTCAGCAAATCCAGTAAGGGGTTCATTTTGGCGCAGCGCAATTCTCATGAAGGCCTGTTTCTTAATACTCAGGCTCTTCTTTGACCCAAATTCCTTGATGAGCGCTTCCTCCACTTCTCTCCGGGTATGCAAGTCATCCTTATGAGGCCCATAATCTCTTAGCCATATGGCTTAAATAAGATAAATTATGCTTAACCTTTCGATGATCAGTTGCACATTCCATTGCAGCTTCATAGATGTAGAGGAAAGATGCGATACTCTTTTCTCCAGGTGTAAAATTGCCCTTGAATGTAGGCTTAAAGGTATTGGTCTCCAATCCAGTAACAACATGTACTCCAGAAGATTCAGAATCAGTAAGCTCAGTTCTTACATCGCTCTTTTCAACTTGGTGTTCCAGCTGTCATATTTAATCATGTATAGGATTGAGATGTTGCTCCATTTTCTCAAGGGTAAGTTTTGGCGTAACACCCAGCAGATTGATATTTATTTAAAAAAAACTTTATCATTTTCTAAGTTCTTAATGCAGATGTCCATATCATGAATTTGTTGGCGAGCAGATGAGCGGTATGTTCACAGAAGCTTTTTATCATCCATCAAGACTCTAATGCTCTGATTCATGTCCTCCTTCATCTTCTTGCATTCAGTTCTTTGAGGTGGCTTGTCATTATTGGTTTTTAACTCTTCTGAGTGATTAAACCAGAGTTTCTCTGCTTCATTGAGGTGAAAATAGATTTGGTTAATGTCCTCCCCGCTGGGGGATTTGCCTCTCAAGTCACTCTACAACTTGTTGAGTCGCTCAGTATTGGACTGAGTAGATGTCTAAGTTGCACGGTTTAATAGCTCTTTTTTGAACTGTGCTATCAAAAAATTATATTTTGGGACACTGATGAAGGCTCAGAGGTTTTATGGGCCTCCAGCTCATCAATTAGTCGTAAGGTTTGCTCTAGCTTTGCCTCAAGGATGGAGATTTGCCCTTCTTCCTAGTAACGGCTAGTAGAAGCTTGAGTTGCCATTTCATCATGAGCTTCATAATCCTGTCAATGGAGCTCTTCATATAAAAGGCATCAAGTAATATCTTGGTATTTTCATTTGACTCCATTATGTCTTTTCAAAGAAGCTTCACAACTTCCTCCAAATACTAGATAACACCAGAATCAATCGTCCCCATTTTGATTATATAGCTGAATGATGCAAGAACGGTTCACTTCAATTAAATGGTGGACATCTCCTATACTTTGAGATGCTAAATTATATACCTGCTCATAAGTCATCTGTAGGGCCCCTTGGGTATTGATATGATGGTGGAGTTACTCATTATGGATCCCTAGTAATCGCATGATATGATATAGTGCAGGATGTAAAAGTCACATGATGTAGTGAGATAGATTTGCACTTGATCCATAAACCTCTGTGAGAGAGCTAGCTTCAAACAGTTTCATGAAAGATCTGTCCACACCGGATGCCCTATTGTGTTTGACTCTTTCTTATGAGTCAATGATTCCACAAAGTAATGCTTTAACTACTTCATTAGAGATCCAAGTAAGATGATGAGATTTTGGGAATCATCATAGGATTTTCTTGAGCTTCCTCAAATGTGATGAGGGGTAAACTTCCCATTCAATCATCATCTTCACCATTTCCGTTGTGCACCCAGCAGGTGACACTGTCAATTGAGTTATCTTCCATGGTGCGATCAATTAGTTTCAGATATCTTTAAGAGTAGCTGAGCCCCTGTAGCGAGCACCAGCCTGTAGGGCTTCCGTTTTTGAGCTTGATGGTGCTATGCCCAAGAAGCCTAACAGTCAATACTTGAGGTCGACTAAGCTTCCCTACAAGTATATTTTTTATTTAAAAGGGTGCCAAGTAACTGCTTATGTCCTGTCAGCTATAGTATCCGCCCTATGGTAAGCATAGCAAAATAGACTTGTTGAAGTCAAGTACCAAAGCGAGATATAGAATTAACAACATACCTTTATTAAAGTATAAATCAGGGGTTTTATATGTCGCAATTAACAATATAAACCCTAATAGGAAAAGGATTAATAAAGTTAATAGAGGTGGAAATCCAGAAGGGAGGCTCTTGTTCAGATCATAAATTCTGGATGTTATAATGCCTTTGTACCTTAATTTTGACAGGCAAAAATGGTGTGTTGAATACCCAAGTCAGATGAGACTGTGTGTCACTTGGGTTGATCATTTGACAGCTTATTGATTCCTACCCTTTTTTAGGTTCATCTTAATTTATGGCCTCGAGTACCACTATGAGTAGTTGTCACTTGACCTTCAGTTGATCCATCAGATTGATGAGTCAGGAATTCATCTTGGGGTATTTTAGGCTTAGCTTGGTTTGTCAGAGTTTTACTAGAGTTGGCTGGAGCTGTGCTGACTATCATTTCTCTGGGTAATTTATTGAGGTAATAGATTTAACCCCTTCTTGGCAGCTAGATGTCAATTCAGCCAAGGGAATCAAATAGTCAATATTCTTCCCATCATGTATAATATTCGGATATCTGACAGCTCCTAAACACAATGCATCCCCTACCAAAGTGACCACAAGCTTTCCTTAGCAGTGGTAGCCTCGCCCCTTTGCTACCACCTCCACAAAGCAGTGGCCCAATCAGTTTCTTAATACCATGAAGTGCTGAACACAACCAACTTCTCCACTGATTTCCCCCAAAGCAGCACGAGATGAAATCTACAAATTGGTCAATGCTTCCAATAACTCTGTTAACCATCTTGTGAAAATTGCAGCTTTAAACTTCTCTGGAAAAATCAACTGGCAAAGTATAAAAAATTTGGACCAACTCCAAGATGCCCTCCTTCAAGTTGAACACTACGCTTCAGAATTAATGGAGGCTATCTTCCAAGATGATCTTTAGGGCCATAACCCACATTGCATCCAAATCCACCCCCACCAAACTGATGCCTCTACGCCCTGGCTCTCTGCTTTTTTTCTGATTCTACAACCATTATGATTCTATCATGAAAGATAAGCCTGTAGCAGATATGCCTGACCCCCCTCCCCCTCTGTCATGGTGGGTTAGCTGTATTCAACTCCCCACCTAGTCAGAGTTTTTGTTTTGTTTTTGTTTTTTTTGTTCATTTGTTAAGTTCTTTTGCTTAATTAGTTACAGTAATGTCATCCCATGGTCAGCGTACCTCAAAATAAATTTTAATTTTAATTTGATTTTAATTTTAATTTTTGCTATATTTTTACAGGATTTATCCCCCCAACTATATAAAATATTTTGGGCTGAACGCCCTCTTGTAAACACTGAGTACAAAAACCAACATGAACAATATTATAAAAATCTGGGGATTTTCTCAAACCTCAGGTTGTGATCAACCCAGGAATCTGAGCCTTCATGACAATAGCAAAAAAGGTTACGATTTCCTAGAGATAGCCAACTGAATGAATTAATTAATAAAGTTGTTTGTCATCTCACTGTTTAGATGATAACAGCCAATTACTTTCCATCCTAAAGTGATCATTCTGTTAGGTGAATCCTTAGAAAGTTGTTGTTGTGCACACCTGTAACCAAAATAAAAAGTGTAAAAAAATGACAGAATAGGTTAGAAGACTTTCTGCAGGGAAAAATTGTTTCCTCCATCCCCTCCAAAAACTTTAATGATATGGAGTTTTAATATATAAAAAAATAGATTAGAGGAATTCTTGATTTTGTATAGGGAAGGGAGGATAAACCAATGGTAGATTATGGACCCTCTACCACTGCCTCCCAAGTTTGATCCCAGTAATGGACTTTGGGTAGGGGACGATTTTGACTGTGTTGGTTTTGTGCACCAATGCCCTGAACTGAGACAGCGAATAGCAAAGGCGGTCCATGGAGTTCCTGGCCTATCATATGCCATGCATGGAGGTTTTCCGGGTTTTATCCTCCTTTCCCATTTTCTTCACTTCCCTAATTGGTGCAGTATCATCCCCAGGTTGACCCACCTCAAATAAAATTTAAATTTAAATTTAAGTTTAATTTGTATAGGGAGCTAATATATTATTTCACTACTTTAACTTTGTTTGTCTATAACCCCTTCATATGCCATTTATCTTTAGCAAAGTCTAATTTATGTGTAGTCAAGAGCCAACAATAGGTGCAAAGCTTTTGAATAGGCATACCTTACTACACAAAGACATAGATGACTCATTAGTTATAAAAAGATGACTGATGCATATTTTCAAGAAACGGCAAATAAAGTTTAGACTGGCCTGCCAATTATGATGCAAAAACGCCCAAAAAGGTGAGCCAGAATGCAAGGGGCATTGTTGCTTGAATGATGTTAAAATGTGTGGGGAGATAGGTAGCCAAGTAGTGCCAATGGGTTGCAAGTATAAAAAGCAAACCAGCAAGAATTTGGTTGTTGCAGCCCAGGGCCAATGGCCTGGGCGTAGGGAGTTGCAAGGTTGGGGAAAATTTCATTAAACTCTTTACACAATAGGCCCAATTGACTATGGTTGGGACCAAAGTTAACATGACTGGGACAACCCAGTCAATAAAAGGCCCAAGGGCACATTGCAGATGTCACAGGGAGTTCAGCAAAGAATAATTAAGACTTAATTAAATAAATTTGAGTTTGGGAAGATTTTTAATACTTTAAAATAGAAAGATTTGACCATCAATTTTCTCAGTGTTTTATGACTGCTTAAATGTCTGATTTTTTGAAAGATATCTTATGAAAGCGCAGGGTTGGGCCCTCAAGATTTGACCTAACATGGTAAACTTTGAGCGAGAGGGGGGAAACTAACTCATTTGGAACCAACTTTAAAAATATTGGTGGCAGGCTGAGTTTTTATTGGTTTGTTCATGGATGCACTCGAGTTTCAGCTTTGCTGCAGTTCCAATGATTTGAGTGATGGTATCTTGCTCAATGGGGAATTGGAACCTCCCAAGGCTACCCCACATAGGGGCAATCCTAAGAGGTCAGGAATGGGTTCAGGCTCCCAATCCGCCCATACCCAGTCGCTTCAGCAGCCATTTAGCCAAGTGAGATTTGTTGGACAAAGATTTTGATACTTTTGGGGAGGGTTCCAAACAGGCAGCAACTTTTCCAAATGGCCTGATGCCATTGTTGAGTTTTGCTGAAGATTTGACACTAGGCATTTTGTTCGCCATAAATACCCATTGGGCTTTGTTGCCAATGGTTTAAGGCTGTCAGGCCTTGATTCCAAAGACTCATTGCCATAGGACATATTTGATCCTTTTGCCCCATATGATTGCCAATTCTTTGATAATTTGAAACAAAATCCTTTGATTCTCAATACCAATTTTCAAAATTAGTACTGATATAGGTGGTGGGGTCTTTAAATGCTAAGATGTTACCCAATGCTCATCCATCACATGGGCGAGGTCACTCCAGGAATGATAGGGGCACCTGGAATTCTCAGACCCTTTTTTGTATGAAAGGGAATGCCATCTGGTCCAAGCAGAGGGGGCGCTCCTCACGGACTTACATATATGCATATTTGAGAAAAAAGGTACCAGTGATAGAATTATTTTATGCTTTTTTATACATCAGCTATAAGACATTTTACCCATATACAATTTTTTCACTACATTGTTCTAAGCAGGATTATGGACCATTTAAGATCTATTGGCAATGAAGCACATATCAGAGTGTTACAATCAGATTGATTTATAACACTAAATTATTGTTTAATTTATCAATGCAAAGGAGAAATTATACCTCAGTTTTAATCTGATATCTTATTGCCAAACATACCATTATAGTTATCAGACACTATTTTGCCTTTTTATACTATATGGTTAAGATAATTTTTTATATAAATCAGATTAAGCATATTGATTATTAAAAAATATATTAAAAGTCAACCTTTTAACATCTAAATATGTCACGTCAGAATGTTTACTATTGAATACAAACTAAATGCCTAAAGATACCATTATGAATAATCTCACTGTTCATCTGTTTAACTATCATGATTGCTTTTAACATACCTTCTAACACTAGGCAATGTAAGATAATTAATAAGACAGTATATAATTTAATAAGAATTATTATAAAATCTACTAGAGAAAGCCAACTATTTCAATGACTATCTTTTACATATTATTGCCATCATCTTATCATGAAATTATTAAACGCTTAACTTATATCTTACATAGTTTAATTTTAGTAATCATGACTAATGATCTAATTTGTACCCTACTTATAGCCATATACTAATTTTGTTTCAGTTTATAGTTGTAAAGCTACTTGATCGAAGCATTTAATTCAAACATTTGACTGACTTGATATAAAAAAACCCCTACATAAAGTTTAAATTCTAATTATCCTTTTATAGATCAGGATATTAGATTAGCTTTATTCAGGGTTGCTAAAATAAGTAGGTTTACAAATAATCTTTTTAATTTATTGACAAGATTTTTAAAATTGTTGCATCTGATAAATTAGTACAATTGTACCAGATTATACTTAAATATCAGAAATTGTTAAGTTTAGTTGATCTTAAAAGCTCCAGGTTTTTAAGTGCTTCTTTCATATTTAATCATGTGGTTTTGAGGAAATCTGAAACTACAACAATATTATTTCTGTGGTAACTTTTAAGCTATACTTTATGAAGAAAGTATCTTTTATAAAAACAAAATAAAGGTGATTCCTATGAAAAATTGATAAAGTTCTATAGGATTAGCAAAATTTAGATCCATATAAAGATTTACATAAACGTCCCAAATATATATCTCAACAAAAGTAAGGTAGATGCTAAGATATAGTTTAAGCAACCTAACTATAATGAATGATCAACTGTTATCATCAACAGTAACCAACTCATAACCCCTTTGTCTATATCCAATGATCTCATGATACTCCTGCATATTAGTAATTATATCATTGCTTCATAAATAAACTTCCTACTATAATTCACCTAAAAAATGCTATAAATCAGTTATAGATACTGAAAAAGCTCATAGAAGCACATAATATAAATCTCAAACTTAATTAGACATCATATATGAGATTGTAATCAGTTATATCACTTATAAAAAGTGTAAATTAAATACCTTTAAACTTCTAACTATTTAGTCAGTTTCATGTTCAACTATAATTAAAAGTTACAAAAACAATTAAAAGATAGTTAAAACTTTTATCCATTGATAAAAGCGCTCAGCATAGACTTTTAAGTTGTTCTAATCATGTCAAAAAACTATCATACTGTACTGAATGGTACTTGAAAGTTTGAAGAATTTCTTGACAATATGTTCTGCAACTAGATAAAAATACTCATCATGTTAAGCTAAAGATATATGTGACTTTCTAGCTAGATAAAACCGTGCATGCTTCTTTAGTCAATACTTTAGAATTATATTACTAATTCTTAACAAGCTATATAAGAGGTTTTATTTGGATACTTCTTTACTATAACGTTTCCAAATAATCTATTTATCTGGCATCTAGTACTAAAAAAAATAATCTATTTATCTGGCATAACTTTAATACTACCTTTGAGTCAGTATAGAAAAAGCTCGCTAATTTTATACTAAAGTTATATACACCTATTAAACAAGCGTTTGTTTATTTATTATTAGACAAAGCATAGACACAATTTATAATAATTACATATAGCATTAAAAGTTTATATATATATTTACCACATAGGTGACCTATAATTTAAGTATAGCCTAAATATCATATTTTAATGAAGTCATCAGACATATTATATGACATAAGATGATAATTATGCAAATGCTCTGTTTTTAATGATACACTACCCACGTCTAAAAAGTAATCTATGTCTGGTCATAAATTTTCTTAAATTAACTTTAGAAAACTTAAAAACTGGCTTAAGACTATGTTAAGACTATATCTTAATTAAGTATATCAAAAGGTTTATCTAGACCATCTAGTAAAAAAAAAGGTTTATCTAGCAATCTTACTAGGCTGTAAAGTAGTGTAGCTAAAAGGAGTGTTAAGGGTAATTATAGTTGTATAATTAGAGTTATATTTTGTTAAATTTTTCACTTTGAGCTTAATAATGAGATAAATATAATCAGTTGCATAATATTTCTTCAGCTTATTACTCTAAAGTTTAAACATGAAAGGTTTAATAATGATTTATGTTAGAAGTAGGGTTGTAAGTTGTCATAAATCTGTTTATTTCCGTATTATAGAATTAATAAAGGTCTACTTCAATTAAGAATATGCACAACCACTCATCATAGATTTAACCGTGATAATTTGCATAGAGATAGAAGCTTATTAGTGGAGCTTCCATAACATCATGCTTTTCAAATAAACTGATTTTGCGCTATATGCTTAGTTTTTATAATTTGGATGAAATTTGTAATCATTTAAGCTTACATCTCAGACCATAGCTATATGAGTAATGAAAGCTTTATTTTGTTATAATTTTTATGGGCAATACCCTATAACCAATGATATATTGTAAGCTGATTAGCTAAATTTAGATCATCCAAGTTAATGTAATATGTGGCATAATCAGAATCAAGATCAAATGGTCAAAAAGGATTGAAATCAAGAAAGTCAACGTATTTTAAAGTACAAATGATGTTGCTATGATACAAGGAACGTGTCAATCATAAATAAAAACTTTATTTACTAAATATTGAAGGCACCAGTCCCACTAGAGACACAGTTTTTAATATAAAGCCTTACTTTTGTCATCTGACTATAATATGTCAGAGGTAGAAGGTCACATACTAAAGCATAATTTGTTCCTGATCTATTTTAAAAAACACTAACTCTAAAATTACATACTTTGTTATATGGAGACTAAAATTATGAGAAAACTATACACTTCCCATCAGGATGATATATATTGTGCACCCACATCCTGTTTTTTGTCAAAGCTTAATTTCAGATATATAAGATAGTTATCATTTATCATGGCTATATGGAATTTTTAAGACAAAAGATAATTCAGATTAGTTTTTTTAGTACTAGATGGTAATAATTCAGATTAGTTTTAATCACTTGAAAATGGTTGCATACTGAGTCTCTTTATTTAACCTTTATTATAAATTCTTTAAAAGCTATATATCTGAATATTTTCCTAATGCTTTCTTCAAAACCCACATATAGTTTTGTAAATACTAAAACCTCTAAATTAATGTACCAAATTGGACTTCTCTAGTTGACATTAATTAATAAAGAAGCATCAAAGATTACTTTGAATAATATTTTTGGGCTGGTAAATTATTCTGATATTCTTCATATCACTTTAGCCAAAAAAGTTTCTTTCAGTACTCAGATGAATTTATTATATCATTTGATTTTTTTTGTTTACTTAAACGCCATAATAGGCATGCGTTTCAAATAAAAAATAACAATCAACCATTATAATAACAATAGAAATAATAAGCTTAGAGAGATATAAATTTATTATAATTATATTAATGGCAGCTCCCCCTTTTGGGTTGAGCACCTCTAGTGCTAAAAAAGAAATTTGTTAGAGGTATAAGTTGAATTGGGCACCACTAGTGCTAAAAATAGAAACTTATTATAAGTTCTTATGCCACATGTTGCTGATGCTTCTACCTCAACGTTGTCTGCCATGGTCCGCCAGCTAAAGTGGGTTCTGGACAAAAGTTTTCTCAAAGCTTCCTCACCTTCTGATATTGTTTCTAGGCTTTAGCTGAGATGCCATATTGGGAATTTTTCTAATTTATGATAATCCCTTTGTTTGGCTTAATTGCAATTAAAGATGAGTAGCGGCTCCTTCTTTTAGGTTGGGCACCAATAGCGCTAAAAATTATTATAAATTCTATGAAACATGGAATAATAGAATTATATGAGTATATAGCTTATTAAAATACTAGTTGATGAATTGTTTTTTGTTATGACTTATGTTATACAGATTTATTTTAAACATATGATTTTCTGTTATTTAACCTAAGTCCATGTATTTTTTGTTTAGGATACAATTTCATTATATTAGTGATTTTTGTAAAATGGTTATCTAGTTACATAGTTTAAAAAACTCTTCTCTAAAAAAGCTAATCAGAATTATACTATCTTTATATGAGTATTTCTCATAATATTAAACTGTCATTGTTCCTAAGACATTATTAGTCTAATAAAGTTAAAAAGTGTCAATATGAGGCTCACAATAAGTAAAATATTTGATAAATATGATGAACCTTTGTTATATGAAATTCAAACAAACCATGTAAGTTTTTTATCTGATTACTTGTTTGTAATCAATATCTTTAAAGTTATATTTATTTGACACCTAGTGCTAAAAAAGGTATATTTGAGGTAAGCTGACTGAGGATAATACCACACTAATTACTTGGGAATTGAATTAATGGGAAAGGAAAAACTCAGCAAACCTCCATGCATGGTGTTTTGATAGGCCAGGAACTCCATGGACCACCTTATAATTTACTATTTCAGTTTGGGGAATTGGTGCATGATGGCAACACAATCATAAATAATCCCCTACCCAAAGTCCAATTTAATTGGATTGAACTTGGGAGGCAGTGGTCATTGATTCCCTACTCTACCACTGGGCACCCTCCCTCTACTGACAGTATTATGCACTTTATAATGGGAAGTGATTAATAAAATATAAATGTCTCAGTTAACCTTGACTATAATGCCATAACTAAAATTTAGATTTGATTTTTTATAAAACTTACATATTTGAAATGCAAAATGATGAAAAGATTGTTAAGTCTTTAGACTTTATGGAAACAAAGGTAAGATGAGTTGATACCTTATAGACCTTAGGGGCGTAGCAACTTAGCTCAGATGGGGTTGATCCTCAAAGAAGTATTATTCCCAAGTGCTTTAGGCATCAGTAGGAGCTAATAAGTGACTATATTTACCTCTCAACTGTAAAAATATTATTACTTGTTTTTAAGCGAGCTATTTCATATCTTATCATAGACTTTAGGATAGATGAATTAAGTCAATACATAAAGTACCATGAGAGAGGATCTTTGGTCTGCCAAATGGTATAAAGACATTACTAGCTATTATACTTAGCCTCAATAAATAATAGTTATTATTTGACTTTATTTAGATCCAATGGAGCTTTGATAGAAAAAAATACATACATATCCACGTCAAAACATATACATTATGCAATCCTAATTCTATAAGATAACTTCAGAGCTGTGTTTATCTCCATAATCTTATAAGTTTAATCCAATAGATGCAAATTATGTACTATAATATGTAAAGATATAAAGCTCTAAATTCTAAAAATATTGGCTAAACTCACAACCAGATAGCCAAGAATTCTGGTCTTAAAACTAAAGTGCGCTTTTTTATTAAAAATTCATATGATGCTAGATTAATAATAAAAGCACATAAAGATAACTCATTTCTGATCTCTCTCACTTTAGTTTTTTAAACTACAGCCAACTAAAAATTTAACAAAATAAACTATTTTTTATAAAGTATTGCTTCTTAGTCCAAGCTTAAGCTTACAAAACTCATGATCCTGTGTGAAAGATAAAAGATTTAAAGCCCTAACAATAGCTTTTTACATATAGATTTGATTGAGGTGGGACAACCTTAGGACAAAAACACCACACCAAGATTTTTTTAGTCAACACAGATTTCAAACTTTTATTTAACTGAGGCAAGCCGACCAGGGGACAGGCATTACCAAAAGAAAGAAATGACATGAAACCTGAACAGGGTCAACTCCATTAAAGAAAGTTTTTCCACCTCTGGATCAGGACTCAAATTTTTCCGGTTACATCATGAGTAAGGTTTTCGTGTTATGAGACCTACTAACCGCCAATAGCTTCCTTTGGCTGGCACCCTGATCAATGTGCAAAGGGTGGGAATTGAACCTGCAACCTTCAGGTTGGTAGCCGTATGCCCTTACCAACTCGCCTTCCACCCCCCCACAGATTTCAAACTTAGGTTGAATAAAACCTGCACTAGAGTGGAAACAAGAATTACCCTGCAAGGCTAACCACCCTTAGCTTTTTACATATAATTAAAGCTAATTACTACTAAAATTAGTTTTTTACATTAATTTTTAAGATAACCAAATTATGCTTTTGTAGCAAATTTTAAAAACAGAAAAAAACTATAGAAAATCTATATATCAATTATTTGCACTTGATATTTATAAAAACTTTTGGGATATTGTGTCTTAATTTTAATGCTTACAAAGTCATCATATATAATAAAAATGGTCTACAATATTTTTATTCTAATAAACCTGCAGCATAATCATCATAATGCAAGCCTAAGTGACTATGTGGGTATGGAGGAGGAGTGGTAACATAGCGGGGTGGTTCCTGCTCCACTCTGGGTTAAGTTTTGATTGATACATGTTTGAAACCAGCACAGGCTAAAAAAACTCAGCATGGTATTTGTCCCAAGGTCAACCCACCTTGTTTACTTTTATGTGGGTATGGTGGAATGGTTCAGGGGTGTTTTTTCCTATTTCAAGATATTTTTGAATAGTTTTAGGGCTAATTAGGCTAAACTTAGTTTTCTGAAGTATGAGAAATAAGACTTAACATCGTTAGTTTTTTTATTTGATGTCTTCTAGGATGGTTAGCTTAGCAGGTAAAACTGCTTCCACCTTAGTGCAGGTTTTGTTGAATACAAATTTGAAACATGTACTGGCTAGAAAAATTCTCAGTGTGGTATAGTTGTCCAAAGGTCAACCCACCTCAAATCCTTTTTTTATTTGATGTCATCTTTAGTGATACTGTGTAGTTGACTATGTACCTATAATAGGCAAAGTACAAAACCATAGAAGAAAGCTGAGCAGTGTAGCTTGTAATCCTATCCTTTTTATAACTAAATTAAAATGCTATAATAACTATTTAAATATATCTATAATCTGAGGGAGTCACTTTTTCTCAGCTCTTGTGTCATGTCTCATGACATGATTGCTGAAGTAGATTGTGGGGATAAAGAGGAAGTAAAAATGCCTAAGGGGTCAAGTTGGAAGCCCCCCTGACATTATATACACTGTGGATCAATGCTGGGTTAAGGCCAAGCAGGCCCAGGCTAACCCCTGAAATCGCGTGATGCAGATCAAGATGTTACATTAAATTTGCTAAAACTCACCTGTATAGATTAAATGAGGATATTTTTGTTATTTTCTCTTTCAAAATTTGGACTAGAATCATTTTTTTTATTTAATATGACCAAAAAAGGCAAGTTTAAGCTAACCTCAAAGTCTTAAAATCTACACAAACTTGAGTTAATGAACTACCACTTATGATATTACTGTGTTTTTTTTGCTAAAAATGATTTTAAGCCCCAGCAAAAAAACATGCTATTATCCCAGTTTTCTTTAAAAAAGCGTTTCCCTAATAAATTTTCTCTGTTTGTCGTCTCTATTCCTTTTAAAAATGCCTTTATATATAATCAATTATACTATTGTTCTGTTTTTCTGCCCTTGCAGGTCACCTCCATATGGAAGTTATCTGGGTGTAGTTATAAGATATGTAGGCGTTGGCACCTTACCTGGTGCGCCTTTACTAATTTTGATAATAGTCTTTTCTTGGAGAGTTAAAGACACTCTCTTGACACTAGACAACCAACCACCTTATTATTGTACTTGTGGACATTTATTATGTGTGAGACTTTATCATAGTAGTAACGAAGTGCATTGGCTGTATGCTATGGTTCCTATACTTCTAGCCACGGCAGTATCAACCATTTTGGCAGTGGCCCAGATCAACGTTTCATTTTTCATTGCTCTCAGAAGGTTGCCTGCCCTTCCTGCATGTACTTGGTATTTTGGACCTTTTGAAGTCCTGCTTCTTGAGCTTCTATTTCTTATTAATCTTCTATCTATTTTGATAATATCAGCCCTTGCTCAACCTCTCTTGGCGTTACGTCGCTGCATCAGTTTTCACTCAGTGCTTTAGACTGGGTATTTATAGTTTGATAATTCATTTTGAGTTTTGGAAGATGGTAGAAGGTTTAAAAAGCCTTATAAGAGCTTGTCTACCAGCATTCTTTTCCTTCCAAATCTTCCTTAAGTTCTTTGCACCCAGTCAATTGGTATGCCTTTGAATGCTTATTTATATGAATATTTTAGTTGGGTCCAGCTCTAGTTTGTCTTAATGTTATCAGTATGTCATTGTTCTAAAGGAGTGTAATCAGTTTATCAATGGTTACTCAAGTATGGCAGGCTTCACTCGCCTCCTAGGATCATATGGATGTGCTCTCCATTGGCTCCAACCATGTTCCAACCAAAGGGGGGCTCAATAATTTGGCCATGATTGTTTCATTGGTGGAGACTCCTATAAATACTGGCATTTGAAAAAAAAAAAAAAAAGTATTTGAGGTGGGTCAACCTTGGGACAAATATACCACACCAAGAATTTTTCTAGCCAGTACAGGTTTCAAACTTATATTGAACAAAACCTGCACTAGGGTGGAAGCAGTTTTACCTGCAAGGCTAACCATCCTTTAAATACTGGCATTTGAAATACCCATTCAACTTTGGAAATAGAGGATTTTTTTATTTCCAAACCTTCCTTTTCAGAGGAACTTGATGGTCAAAAAAGTTCAAGCTCAAGTTGTTTAAATTTTATCAGAAATTTAGAAAAATTTCACCTGTGACCACCCCTATATATTACTCCCAAAAAGCCAATTTTCTTAAAAATGGAGGCTCCTCCTAATGTCAAGCCTTCATGCTTGAGGGGAACTCAAGAGTCAGCCAGAGTTAAGCCTAAAGGTTTGATTATATGTTTCAGAAATTTTGTCAGACTTGTCTCACCTACGGCCAGCCCTATAAATACCACTCCCAAAAACCCAAAAATGGTGTTAAAAATAGATGCTAATTCCATTATCAGGCCTTGACTCTTGGGGACTTAAGAACCAGCTGGGGTCTAGCCCTGGCCCATAAGTAACAATTGCTTTAAATCATCTGCTTCCATATTCTTCTTTTTTTAAAACTAGTGGTGCCCAACCCAAAAGGGGGAGCCGCCATGCATTTTTATTTGCGAATGGGCCAAACAAAGGGGTTATCATAAATAAAAATTTTCCTAATATGGCACCTCAGCTAACAGCCTAGGAAGCCATATCAGAAGCTGAGGAAGCTTTGGGGAAACTTTTTATCCAGTGTCGTCTTAGCTGGCAGACCATGGTGGACAGCATTGAGTGGGAGCATCAGTGAAATAGGGCATAAGGAGGTATAGTTATGGGTTTTCTTTGTTTATGAGGCCAGTGGTGTCCATCGCCTCAACATATTGAGAAAGTTGATGCTCAGCAAAAGTAATGAAGCTGGCACACAAGTGAAAGACTTGATGCGCCAGTGGGTTTCAGGGTAAACGGGGTTAAAAAGAGAAGTTTTTGCCGCATCAATGCAAGTGCAGCTTGCACCAAAAGCGAGCTCCTCAATTTCATATTTAGCATCTTCTTCAAAATCATGAGGAAAATTTGGGTTAGGGATGCCCTCAACAAGGGGCTCCATCACCGCATGAAGTTGCTGGCAGAGTAGGGTGTTGGTCGGAGCTGCAGCAGCTTCAACTGCCAACTTATTTATATTTTTATACATAGGATAATCGTTTTGAGGGCAAAAATGGTGGGGCCATGATTCGGGAGGATCAACAAAAAAATCCTTCAAAGCAAAATCTGGCTTGACATGGTATGTCTGTTCATCCTCATCAATCTATTTGAGAGCCTTGAATGGATTGGATTTGGACAGCACTAGGCCAGCCACCGGAATTGGGGAAGTGACTGAATCTGATTGGCCACATACTGTTGAACATGGCAGCTCAGCTGAAACTGGTTCAGCCATCAAATCAGGATTTTGTAATCTAATTGAATTTTTGATTCAAATTTTTTAAGAAAATTTTGATTGGCTGCCACTTTTGGAGCAGTGCCAAATTGCCCTGAGGTTGGGGCGGGAGGATCAAGGCCCATTCAAAAATTGGGGTGAAATGGCTCCAGGCCCAACACCCAAGGAATGAGCGGTGGAAGTGGTAGAAGCAGAAACTGTGAGGCACTTTCACTTTGAGTGATCAAGCTCAAAGAACAAGGGGCAAATGGCGTGGCCATTTTTGACGCATGCCCAGAATTGGTGATCAGTGGCGAATCTAATCACAGTGCAGGGAGGGAGGAATTGCAAGATGGGTATCACAATGAAATAGGTGGATTGTCACAAAGGCGTTAGGCTTGGCCAGATGATCCACCCCATTTGGAACAATGAACTACAACACAGGGTCTGCACCATATATTGCTAAACCATCCTTGAGCTTGTGGTAGAGGCGTTTGGGGGAAAGATGAGAGAGCAACCCAGAAAACTGGACCACCAATGTGGCATCATCTGGGAGCTGGGTTTGAATAGTGGGAATGAGGATTTTTAAAAAATTATTTGCAGTTTGGCTGCTGCTTCATTGGCTTCCATTTGGAAACTGAGATCAAAGTACCCCTTAAAGGGGCAGAAGTCAATAAAGCAGTAGGTTTAAAAACTGCCATGGCTTCTCAATGATGGCTGTGCTTGTATATGGGAAGAGATTCCCATATTTGACCTGGAGAGGCTGAAATGCAAATTGCTCCATGGGAGCACCAAAAGCTCTAGAGCACCGCCTGGGAGCTTGCAAGGTGGTGGTCCAAGTCCTAAGGAGGGACATAACGTCTGGTAGCATTAGGAGGGCTAGCAGAGCCATCCCAGGCATGTTTTTAGTGGTGGTAAAAACACACCAGTAGGCGGCGCATCACTGCTCCATGCTGGGGCAGCGGGCGTCAAAACCTTCAACATTTTTTCATTTTTATGCTCATTTGAGCGGCCATGTTTTGTATTTTTTAAGATCAAAATTTTTCTTCATTTATAGATATCAAAGTAAAAGAAAAATTCTGCTTCCATATTATTCCTGGAAAGGTTTATATCTTCTTGTTGGAAGGGATCATCGCCATTATGGTGATTGATAGCGACGTTCAGCCTGAGAACAAATTGGTATGGCGCCTTTAAAAATGAAAACGCTGTTTCAACAAAATTTATTATATATAAACAGATCTTTACAGGCTCTTGAAGGGGCATTTGTGGCTAATTTCTGTATTTCATATCACTCCTGAGAATCCTCATCTAAGCTCTCCTATAATTTGCTGCACTCAGGAGGTAGATTTTTTTATATATGGCGATAGTTATGCTATTGCAGAGAATGTTGCTGTGTATGTTTATTCAGTCATAAGAGCGGAAAAATATCACACTCTCTTCTTTGTTATGAAGACACATCCTGGGGACACTTTATGCTTGAAGCAGATCCAATTTTTGCTTTAAAGCAATTTCTGTACCAATAAAAAAATCTACTGGATATTTTTACTATCAGCTACTCTTTCTTCCCTTCAGAGAATTCTAGGACAAACATTTTGGTGGATACTGGTGCCTCTAAGTATTTTGTTGACCAACACTTAGCTGACTATCTTGTATTACGTTACATACTTGGTGAAATGGTAAGGTCAGGTGCTCCCAGGGTATCCCCACGCTAAAAGAGTGAGGTCTAATGTATTATAAAATCAGTACTTATCACTTAGTTGACCACTCATTGGCAGTCAAAAAAACTTCTGTGCACAATCAGTATTGGAGTGAGCTAGTGGCAAAATTTTGATATTTAAATTAAACTTAAAGACCAATACTTTGACTTTGTCCTTAGTGTGGCCAGGGGTCATAAATTCCAATGTTTAACGGCAGCACTCTGAGAAACTTGCCACAGTGGCCCAATGTACATAGTCTAGTCTTGCTTTTGCTGAAACCCACTCCAGAAGCTCACCTTCCACCCTTTTTGAAAGGGCTAGTGCTTTCATTTGATGCGACTTCAGTATAGCCTTATCTGATCATTTAAAGTTTATTTGTGATTTTAACCTCACTGTTGACATGGTTTACATTTCCTCCCAATACACCCTATGACTTTGTGGGAATTGGTAGAATTATATAATTGGGTTACAGAACAACTATCTGTTAAGATTTTGCCCACCTTTCAGACTCCTATATTACCTGTGAATCACTAGAGGATAATTCCCAATAGCAAGTGAATTGGATATTGGTTAACTCCAATTTTTGATATAATAATGTTTGGGGGATTTTAAGTAAATTGCCAGGTTCGAATCCACTGGAGATCAATCCAGCTGAATGCATAAGATCTCGTTGGGTGGAGTTGCCAACAAAATGAGGGCATCTGATAGTTGATTAACTATCAGGTGTATTGATTGGGATCATTTGAGTTTCATTACCAACCAATTGGGAATTTAATGAGAAAGTTATGAGGTGAGTGGTACCACCTGCAACTAGCGAATTGATCAGTTGGTTTGCAATCTGCCATAATGGGTAACAAGTCCCATTACCCAAGCAGGTCGCTTGCCAAATATGGTTGTTCACTGGGTTTGAGTGAGAAATGTTAGGGACACGTTTTCTTACACTGCCCATTTTAGGTCTCAAGGATGTCTGATGAATGAATCCTAAACAGATGGGGAAGACCATCACTAGTGAGACATCAAAGAGAAATTCAATGGCACCGGCTGCCATTTCACTAGCTGAGGCGCCAACTGAAGGTTAGCGACAACTTCCATCTATAGATTCCCTGACAATTTACATTAATAAACACGTTAAAAAGTCAAGTTTTTTAGAAATCATTATTGTGTTAAGTTCTATTCATCTTCAGGAAATTACTACTGTGTGCAATATTTGGGGACTCTTTTGTGATTTAAAGAGTAAGGATTGAGTCTCCTTAGAAGAGAAGCTGAACTTAGATGGTAAATTCTTCAGACTCCACATCATAAGAAAAAAGGACATAAACTTCTGGATCTGATCCTAAGTTAAAGTTAGGCGGATAAGGGAAGAAGTCCTTACAGTTGACAAAAAGAGTATTTTGTGGAGAAGTAAAGGTCTAGAGTTGGGCAATAACAGGTTATCTATTCAACTATGGATAATAGTCATCATACTATTATCAATCAATTATCAAATGCTATCTGACAACGCAAATTGTGCACATATTGAACCTGCGCAGTTATTTGAGAGTTTATAATCAGTGAAGAACCCAAGATTGTAACATCTAGAAATCATTATCAGAGCAACCACTCCCAATTATTAACAATTAATGCTCACTACAGGGGTTTTTGGATAGGATACACCAGAGTAAGATGTCATACAAGGACAAGTTAAGAAAACTCTGGACGTAATGGGAAACTATCAACAAGAACACCTTTGAATTCTGCTGATCATTGAGAATCTGCTACCTCGGTGGAGAGAGTTACCAAGATCAAGAAAGGGGTCGAAGATGTCTCCAATTTTGGTAATAAGTTGCTAGGAAATAAAATGTCATTAAAGAAGTAAGAAAGATATCTAGTTTGAGAAGTTTTAATTTTTGAAAATGGAATGTGAAGTGAATTGTAACTAATTGTGTTCACTCAGCGCAGACTTAGAGCATCTAATGAAGCAAGTTAAAGAGTCTAAGACTCATAGATGTGAATGTGATCCCTATATGGTGACCGTCACTGGCAAAAGGACCCTAAGAACTCCAGTTGGGAAGTTGATTATTCCAATAAATATGCCAACTGCATTTGCAGCCATTTTGGAGAAAACCAAAATCACTCCTCAAGTTAAGTAACTTAACCAAGAGTGGTGGCTAGAAGAACTTTGGAGGTATATAGAGCTACTCCAAAATTACCCACATTTTATTGGGATAATGCCCCTGAATTCTTCCAATTGTTTGATATGACAATGTTCAGGTACAATGATTGCCAAAAAGCTTTGATGGTGATAGACTGTTTGGACACTGACTGTCATAATTTTGGTGTTACCCCATCTAGAGGGGGCCAGTTGGTCATACTCGGAGGCCAAGGCTGCCATAATGAAAGAATTTGGAAGTCCCACGCATATGTTGAGGCGCAAACAGAAGTTTATGGGAATCCAATTTCAGAAGGACAAGTCTTTATCAAGTTTTACCAATAAATTTTACCAAGAATTGCAGATTTTGGTCGGAGCAAAGTATCTGGATTATTTTAATACACTGATCACATTGCAAGTGGCTCTTCCTCTCTATTTTGATTTACATAAAATGATGTCCTCTGTGTTTACAACTGAGATTACCACCTCACAAATGGCGGATCATTTTAGGATATTAGGAGCCACATTTTAGGCTCCTAATAGAAGCTTCAAATCAAATTAGTTTAAAGGTTTGAATCCTATGAAGGGGACTGAGAGCGCTAAGGAGTCCTAGAATTAAACCGTACTGGGAAATAAGCCTGAGGAGGTCGAGCAGAAAGATAAGAAGGACAAACACTGTTATCAGTACTGAGGAAAGGGACACTTTGCTGTTCAATGCAAGCAGACAAAGGAGCAGATTAACGTGGTCCAGGAAAACCAGGTCAAACCTGCACAAGAATCAGAAAAGGGCCCGCAGCCTATACAGGGAACAGTCTAGAGCTGCAGTTGAACCCATTCCCCCAGATATCTTAAATAAAGAAATCAACATTAGTGATCTGTTTATCAATGAGGACGCACAGGATCAACTATATCAATTGGTCAATCTAGATGTCAACGCAGTAACCAGATCCAGAGAAAAGGGGATTGACCCCAAAATAGTTTAAGGAAGTTGCTAGACCATATGCACTAGAACTAGCAGACAATATTTAAGCTGCAGAGAATCTGGAAGATCTGCCAAGGTCAGATTAGATGAGGCAAACCTGTCTATCCCCCTTTGCGTGATTAAGGGATTAGTTCCTGATATATTAGCAAAACTATTCATACCCTTGATTTTGCAAATAATGCCGCTTGTAACGGGCGGGTTCACACCAATATGCAACTAATGAATTGGCTAGTAAGAGCCACGTTACTGACCATACTAGGGACAGGCCTGCAGAAGCCCATCCCCAAACCTGACCACCATGCCTCATCATTGCCACATATATTTGTACCACTGTTCTCATGACGCTGCACGTCAACAGCAGGGTCTGGGACCAGGAAAGGGTCGAGAAGAATACCAACGTCAAACTGAGCTTACTGGATGAGCTCATAGTTCCAATATGATCCGTTTTAATATTGATTAAATAGAATAATGTTTATTTTTTAGCAAGTGAATATCCCATTATTCAATTTTCTTTCTCCTTGTAGAAGATGCAACTGCCCTTTAGGGCTGCGACATCCTTCCCTAAATAGTGCCCTGCCAGTATGGAATAAGCTTCCTCTTGGTTAAGCTCTTTTGAGCACCATCCAACACATCATTTGTAAGGATTCACCATCCCACCAGATCACCATCCACGCCGTTCATAAGCCTGATGTCATACCACGGATGCAATTTGGGTTTGGGATGGCAAATTTTCCCAATTCTGACCTTCTTAATTTTGATGCTTTCTGGATTAGGGCCACGTTCAGATTGAACGCCACATCAATCTGAAGCAATGTACAGATCAGGTGTCTCCTGATCCGTTAAATCACCCCCTGTAAAGACCAGAACGTCCAGACCTTCCCTGGGCACCATGCACAGCCCTCCTTCATCTGCCACATCACCTTCTCCACCAGATATCCCTTTCACTTCACCATCAATTGCTGCTGGACCCTCACCCAATCTTCATCCTATATCTGTTCCACTTTATATTCTGGTACATCCCCTTCCCTAGGGTTCAGCGGTCCTGGGCGCTCTGGAACCACTCCCCTGAATGCTTGCAGCTGGGAAGCATAAATCACTGGATGGGCTCTGGAACTTATTGGCAAATTTAACTCAAAGGCTACCCAATTAATGGCTTGGATGATCCGGTATGGGCCCAAGAACTTCAAACCCAGCTTGCAACTCTTGACTGGGACAGCATAGTTCCTAGATGCCACCAATACCCAGTCCCCAGGCTCAGATGTTGGATCTGGCACCCTTCATCGATCTGCCTGTTGCTTCTGCTAAGTCACTTTTTACTTTAAATTTCCCCCATAACTTCTTCCCAATATCCAACATAGTACATGACATCTCATCCGCCCCCTGACACACTCCACCTACTGATCCCCCATTCAATCTGGGGTTGAGTCTATGATCTTTGAAAAATGGCGACATTACTGTTGAGGACTGGAAATAATCGTTGTAAGCAAATTGGGCCATCTGCACCCAAGAAACCCAGTCATCATGTTGATCGGACATGTAACACTATATTCTGCTCAAGTATCTGATTAACCCTCTCTGTCTATCCATCGGATTGAGGGTGATAAGCTGAGGACTGCCCAGGCCTGATTTCTAAGTTCCCCATTAGACTTGACCAGAATTTCGAAGCAAATTGTGGACCCCAGTCTGAAATGATTTCCTCAGGTAATCCATGCAGGGAGAATACCTCATCAATGAAATTTTTCACCACATCCTTTGCCAAAAACTCCCAGTGCATGAGAAGAACTCAGCTTATTTGGTAAGTCTATCCATGACCACCATAACTGCATCCTTTCCCTGCACCTTTGGGAGACCCATTATGAAATTGACACTAATGAACTCCAGGGGCTCATGGTATTGGCAGTGGATTTAACTTACCTGATGGCAGTTTTCTTGAGGGCTTCAACCTTGCACATACCAAACCCTCCTGAATGTACTTCTTGATATCCTTATGCAGGCCCAGCCACAAATTCTCCCCGCTGCATCAATTCCACCATCTTCTCCACTCCCATATGCCCCACCAATGGGTGATCATGCGAAGCCAAATTACCTCCCATCATAGCGATGGGTTGGGCACCACATGCGAGAATTATGGTATAGCACCCCACCCTCTTCATTAAATCCGCATGTACCCATGCGGCCATCCCTCCATCATCTTGGCTTTCAGCCTCTGGGCGAAAATTTCTCTCCCCTTCTTCCAGCGGACTTCCTCCCCCAATGCACTTCGCCTATCCTCCAATATTGCAAATTGGTCCAGTTGGAACATTGTGGCAGTATGAAACTTCTCCAATTCCTCCTTCTCATACATGAAGGCCCCATCCCAACTCAACCAATCTGCCAGGACATTTGACGCTCCTGGCCTGTACTCCGAACAGAAATCATAATGGACCAGCTCCACATGCCATCTGGCCTGCCGCTGGTTCATTTTTCTGGGTTCATGATAGTACTCCAACGCTTTGTGATCTGTCCAAATAACAAAAGGATGCTGGGCATAAAGAAGGTGATGCTGCCATTCCCACAAGGCTGTTAGGAGAGTGTATATAACTCTCCAGTTCTCAGCGGGGCAGTGCTTGGTAAACAAGACCATCGCCAGGGAACTAGCCGTTAGAATACAATTAATTATTTCCCAGCAAAGGGTGCTGGAGCAATAATAATTTAAGCAAAGAAATGCTAGAATGAACCAGACAAATGTGTCGCAGTGCACAGTGAGTGAAGGGGTAAATGACCCAGGTTGGAGGGTACCTGGGTGGACCAACGGTGCGCGAGGTGAGAAACAGATTGTGTTTAGGATGGCAAGGTTAACAGAGCGCGAGACCTCCTGGAAGAAGTTTGCACACAAATCGTTAAAAAAGCATAAAATAAAATGATATACGGGGAAAAAGTTCATTAAAAAAGTTGACCAACAAGGAATGTTGTTCAGGGAAAATGTATTTAAGCTCAGATGGAAAATTGGGGTTATGCCGCAGTGGGCCCAAGAAGCAGCTCACCAATAGGGTGATACTGCCATCAAATAAGTAAAATAGGCCAAAACTGACTTCACTTGAGTTATCAACTGAAGTTGGATTCGACAAGCGCGTTATTTCATAGGTGGAATGGGTTTTGAACCCTTGTTCCTCAACTAAGCGAACTGAACCATCCGCTTTTATTTAATAGATAGTACGTTTCAATGATTGAGCTGCCATCATGGGCTGGGCACTCAGCACCCCACTAGGACCAACCTGGGCATATTTTTGCCCTTACCCAGCGCTGGTCTAGGGTGTGATTCAGGTCTGGGAGGCCCTGTAGCTTCACCTTTTGGGCCTCCAAGCGCCCAGCCTTATCTTTTTGGGGTTGATTCCACTATGATGTCATGTGTACATGACATTACCCTCTCCTCCCAATGGGGGCTTAACCCCCTCCAGGGGCTTGCGCTAGGGGAAAAGTTCTTGTGGGCAGGGGCCAAATCATGGCAGTGACAGACAGTTTGGGTTGGGATCCGGCAGCCTGGGGAAAACGCTTGTGGAAGGTGTCAATTAGATCTTGGGCATGCACACAGTCACGCGCTGGTACCTAACTGTTTTCAGCAGCATCAAAGCCCTTCCAGGACACCAGGTATTCGAGTCTTCCTTTAACGCGGCGTGAGGCAACTATCTCTTCCACCTTACATTCTGGCGCCCCATCCACGAGATAGGCCTCAGGAGTCTCTGGTGGGGGGCCCTCAAACAATGTCAGTTTACTCTCATGAAACATGGAGAAGAT
Organism: Massospora cicadina; assembly: GCA_022478985.1. Taxonomy (NCBI): domain Eukaryota; kingdom Fungi; phylum Entomophthoromycota; class Entomophthoromycetes; order Entomophthorales; family Entomophthoraceae; genus Massospora; species Massospora cicadina. The sequence continues at coordinate 24,776 of JAKSZP010001564.1, forward strand.
CCAGAATGAGGGGGGGAGATCTAGCTGGTATGAGGTATGGCCCACCTTTCTAACCACGCGGTAGGGCCCAATCCTCTTTGGTCCCAGCTTCTTACATGGCTACTTGATTGGAATATTATGAGCATCAAGCATCACGAGATCCCCTTCCTTGTATGCGGGACCCACTTGGCGCTTCCCATAAGTGTTCTCCTTATATACCTGCATAGCCACCTCCAAGCTTGTGAAAACCCCTGGTGGACCTTCTTGATGGTCTTGGCAAAGTCCACCACCGCTTCAACCTTCGACCTACAGCTGGGCTCCATGTTGAAGGCGGGGTTAAAGCCATGGCTGGCAAAAAATGGGGAGCAGCTGATCAAAGAGTGCAAGGTATTGTTGTAGCTAAACTGGTCCATGGGAAGGTGAGAAGCCCAATCTGAATGATCTGCAGCGGTGTAACACCGCAGAAACTGTTCCAAGCACTGGTTCACTCGTTCAGTCTGCCCATCTGATTGGGGATGTTAGGCAGTTGAATGGCAAGGGCGAATCTGAAGAGTCTTACAAAACTCTTCCCAAAATACAGAGGTAAGCTGGGGTCCCCGGTCACTGATGATCTCCTGGGGAACTCTATGGAGTGCAAACACATGCATGACGAAAAGCCTGGCCATCTCAGCCGCGGTCATTTTAGTTTGGCAAGGAATGAAGTGGGCGAACATAATAAACCAGTCCACCACCACCATGATGGCATTGTAACCATCTGAGACAGGTAGTTCTACAAAAAATCCACCAATAAGGAAGTCCAGGGCCCTTAAGCTTTCTGGACAGTTACCAACAACCCCACTAAAGGTTGACAATTTGGCTTCATTTGGTTGCAGACTATAAATTCCTTGCAGTATCGCCCCACCTGAGCAAGCAAGCCCTTCCAATTGTATGTGCGCCGGATTAACTCTAATGTCTTTGCTTTCCCAGGATGACCAATGGTGAGTCCATCATGATGGTCCTGGATGATTTCAGGCGAAGTGGTCCAGCAGGAACCCATAGGCGCCCCTGGAACCACACCATCTCATCCTTCATGTGATAACCCCTGGAGAGATCCTCTTGGTTCAACTCGCACTTAGCAAGTAACGTAGTATATTCTGCTTCCAACGGCTGAGAAAGGACTACCTTCCTGAACATACTATATTCTTCCACGTTTTCCAGAGGTGCAAGCGTGGGCCCGCTAGCCAGAGGAGAGGGTCATTGAGGCAGAAGTTTACTTAAAGGAATTATCACCTGGGTGTTGTGAACTTCCACCTCCTTGGGGCCAGGTGCTAAAGCAGGGTTGCAGATCAAAGCATCTTCCAAACCATCATCCTTGCCCTTGGTGAACTCATACATGAAAGCAAATTGGGTAAGGGTCTCATGCCAACGGGTCTGCCGTGGGGCTAAGACATATGGGAGCGCGGTAGTACAGCAAGGCATGGTGGTCTGTATGTACCTGGAAAGGTTAATAACCATGAAAGTGGTGATGCCAATATGTCACCACCTCCACCACTGCAAGTAACTCATTATCGTAAACAGCATAATTTAACTAAGGCAGAGACATCTTCCTAGAAAAATATCCCTCTGGATGCTCTATCCCAACTTCGCCTACTTGTAACAAGGCGGTCGCTATGGCGAAGTGGGAGGCATCAGTCGACACAATGAACTCCTTTGAAGGGTTGACATGGCGAAGAACAGTCATGGACAACAGGGTGCACTTTACTGCTTGAAAATCATTCTCCAAAGTGGGGGACCACCGAAGCACCTTGGCACCGCTAGCCTTGTATAGGGGAGCTGCCACCTCAGACAGATTGGGAGTGAACTTCTTGAGGAACGTGCACGTCCCCAAAAGGCTCCTTAATTCCTTAACCAAGGTGGTGGTAGGCCACTCACGAATCGCCTTCTCCTTGTCTGGAGTTATCATGTGTCCTGGTCGAACACAACGTTGCCCAGAAACGTGACCTGGGAATTAAAGAATTCTCATTTTGAAATTTTCAACGTAAGGATGGCTGCCTTTAATTGCTCCACCACTTGATGAAGGTGAACTGCATGGGACTCCTGATCTGGGGAAAACAACAGGATATCATCCATGTAAGCGACCGCGCATACCCCTAACAGGTCCCCCAATGCTGCATCAATGCGGCGTTGAAATATAGCAGAGGCATTCTTGAGCCCAAAGGGCATGGCCCGAAACTGGAAGATCCCTTTTCTGGTATGGAATGCGGTCAACCACTCTTGTCCCTTTTTAATTAAGATATGATTTAATGCGTTAAAGCAATCCAGCTTGGAGAAGACCTTCGCCTTCTCCACATAGCGCGCAATATGGGAATTTAAAGGGATGTGATGGAGGTCTGGCACAGTAACGTTGTTAAGGTTACCATAGTCTATCAGGGGCGTAAGGTACCATCAGACTTCTCCACGAAGAGTAGGGTGGAGCATACAGGGGAGGTACGCTGAAAAATCGCACCCTTGGCTAATTGTTCTTTTACCCACACATCCAACGCCTCCTCCTCCTGAACAGTTAATGGGTAAATAGGGGAAGAGTACGCACCAGATCCACCGTGAGCTTGAAGTCACAATCAAACTCAGAGTGCTCAGGGAGTGCGTTGGAAGATGCTGAATCAAAAGAGGATTCCAAACCCTCCAAGCAAGAAGGTATAGGAATTTCCATTGAGGGCTTCTTCATTGAGGCAAGGACACAAGGGATACGGTGGGGCTAATGGGGCAAGTTGCCATGGGCGTTTTCTTCAGACAAAGGCACAACAAATGTGCGACCATTATTCATGGTGAGGGATAAGTTATTCTTCTTCAGGAGAGTTCTAAAGTCAAACTTCCGCCACCACTCCACGCCCAAAATGATAGGGAACAGGAGGTTTTTGATAGCACTGAAGTGATCTGACAAGTGGTACTTGCCAACCTGATAGTCCACTGTCCCAATGATCTTTATAGTGGGAATACCTTAGGACGCCCCTCCTCTAACCACATCACCTGGCAAGTAACTCAGTCCAAGGTAATCGTCTAGGTACTGGTCCATATAGTTTCCAGTGGCGCCAGTATCCACCGAAAATAGTAGGGGTGAGCTTCCATAGAGAAGAGGAGGGTGGCAGTCAGTAGAAAATACACAGAATGGTCTTTATTTATAAAAGACAATGATAACACATCACCAAACATTTCATCATCTGGTTCAAGCTTTTTAACAGAATGGGTTTTGGAATCAAAAAGGGGGTGGTATATTTGGCCACTCTTAATACTGAGGCCACATACCCCACCATGCCTTCTGCAGGTGCATATACTTTGTCATATCTAAAACGAAGTTCCTTATCCACCTCCTGAGTGCGCCGGATCATGGTAGAAGTCAACTGTGGGTTCATAGGGGTAATCTGATACACCGTAATAGGGTCCTCATCCAGGCCATATGAACAAATAAACAGTTCAGAGATAGAGTTCAGGGTTTCGTTATAAAATGCGTTTTTAGACGTGAATGCCCTATCTTTAAAACTGTGACGGAATGCCCAATGTTATCCAAGGCCAATACCACCAGGCCCATCTGCGCCAATTTCTTTTAGCATTGTCTAAATACACTGGTGATGGAAAATTCATTTATTGGAATGAAATATAATAATTTTGGTGGAAAGTTGGGGAATCACAACTTTTGGACATTGAAACATCCAAATCCACCAGGTACAAACATGAAGGGTGGATACTCTCCAGTTGGAGGCAACCATAATAACGCCAAGTTGCTCCAACCTTCAGGAAAAAGAGGAAACAGCGGTGCAGCTAATGACATCTGGGGCCCACAACTGACAGCCACTGTTTCCAAGCTGGAAAAGTTCCACACGGAAATAGTTTGTGCACATAAGAAAAAAGGGTTAGTTGACTAATATTAGTAGAGTGTCTATAATTATCCAGTTCCCAGTGGGGCAGTGCTTGGTGAACAAGACCATCGCCAGGGAACTAGCCATTAGAATAAAAATTTAATTATTGCCCAGCAGAGGGTGCTGGAGCAATAATAATTTAAGCAAAGAAATGCTAGAATGAACCAGCCAAAAGTGTCGCGGTGCACAGTGAGTGAAGGGGTAAATGACCCAGGTTGGAGGGTACCTGGGTGGATCAACAGTGCATGAGGTGAGAATTGGATTGTGTTTAGGATGGCAAGGTTAACAGAGCGCGAGACCTCCTCAAAGAGGTTTGCACACAGGATCGTTAAAAAGCATAAAGTAAAATGGTATACGGGGAAAAAGTTTATTGCAAAAGTTGACCAACAAGGAATGTTGATCAGGGAAAACATATTTAAGCTCGGATGGGGAAATTGGGGTTATGCCGCAGTGGGCCCAAGCAGCGGCTCACCAATAGGGTGATACTGCCATCAAGTTAGTAAAATAGGCCAAAACTGACTTCACTTGAGTTATTGACTGAAGTTGGATTTGACCCAAGCGCGTTATTTCATAGGTGGAATGGGTTTTGAACCCTTGTTATTCAACTAAGTGAACTGAATCATCCACCTTTATTTGGTAGATAGTACATTTTAATGATTGAGCTGCCATCAGGGGCTGGGCACTTGGCACCCCACTAGGACCAACCTGGGCATATTTTGCCCTTACCCAGCGCTGGTCTAGGGTGTGCTTCTGGTCTGGGAGGCCCTGTAGCTTCACCTTTTGGGCCTCCAAGCGCCCAACCTTATCTTTGGGGTCGATCCCCACTATGATGTCATGTATACATGACAAAGGCTGCCATCACCACCAACAGTTTCTTATCATATATTGAGTAGTTCATCTCCACGAGGAGCAACTCATGACTGAATTAACATACGAGGGTTTTAGCCCGTCTTCCCCTTCCTGAAGCAATACTGCCCCCACCGCATAATAAAAAGCATCCATTCCTACCACGAATGGCCTTCCAGGGTCTGGATGGGCCAGTGCAGGTGCAGTAAGTAACTTACTCTTCAATAACTTGAACGACCGTTCTTCTTCACTTCCCCATAAAAATGGGACGTCATGGGTTAGACGCGTGAGTGGTAAGGCCATATGGGAAAGATTCTTCACAAAATGACAAAAAGAAGTTTAATGTTCCCAAGAAGCTTCAAACCCCCATCTGATCTGTGGGGGCCTTCCATACCCGCACTGCTCATAGCTTATCTGGACATATTCCCAATTCATTCCAGAAAACCACGTTGCCAAGGAACATTGCCAAAATTCAGTTGAATTTGCACTTGGAAGGCTTCAACCTTAAACCCATCTGACCAATTGCCCCCAGAACTTCCTGGACATCTCGTACATGCTCCTCCTGGGACCACAAAATACCAGGATATTATCCATATAGGTGTCACAGCATTGACCGATCATTCCTCCAAGGACATGGTCAATCATCCACTGGAACACCGCTGGAGCATTCCTCCGCCCAAATGGCATTATGCGATACTGGTACACCCTTAGGTGACACTTAAACGCTGTGTATTGCTGGTGGTCCAGTCTCAATGGTACCTGATTAAATGCATCCTTGAGGTCAAGTTTTGTAAGCACTATGCATCCAGTAACCATCGGAAGAATATCCTCCAACAAAGGCATCATATATGGATCAGGCTCAGTGACAGTGTTGAAACGTTAGAATCCACACATGGGCATAATTTGCTGCTCACTTTCAGCACCAATAATACAGGAGACACAACCAGAGACCTAGAGGGCTCAATCAACCCCTTGTCCAACATCAATTCCACATGGCTCTTCAACGCTTTTCTGGCCCGTTCATTAAGAGCATATACCAGACACCCCCTGGGAAGCTCTGACCCCTCCTTGAACTGGAATGAAAACGCGAAAGAATCCATAGGGGAAAAAGGCGAGTTCCCAATATGACCAAGTACATCTACAAAGTCGCTATATTAAGCTGGTAACTCTACCTCCTGCATGCCACCCAAGCTCCTGTGACCACTCGGGATGTCACCCCTAACCTCCATCTTCCACGTCATCCAAGGTCCAATCTATGGCGTCAAAGTAATTATCTTATGTAGAAAACAAACTGGGGCTGGAAACAATGCCACCAGCGCATCCCCAGTACCTTTGGATGGATAGATTTCTGATTGCACAGAAAGCCTCTTTCAACCAAAATGGGTCCCGCTGAATGACAACCAAGGGCTCTAAACGCCACGATGGGGCTCTTCTTGACACATTAGCGAACACCGCCTCCAGACCCCTCTTCATCTCCAACTTCAAACTTTCCGCTAAGGCGAACTCCAAATAATTTTCCTTGGCCCCTATATCCACCAGGGCCAGTACCTTCTCTATTTGACCATGAAAGTATAACTCCACCAGAATAAATAATCTAGGATAAAGCGAAGATTTAAAATTAATGTTTGAAGCATTCTCAGATTGAAAATTTGCAGGTAAGGTAGGTCTGGGACTATAACTCTTCCCAGGTCCCTGAGCTCCTGTTCTTCCCGACTCCTCACCGTTTCCCTAGCAGAACCCTCCATGGATGTTCCTGAAGTTCCAAGGTGATCCCTGCCAACCTCCTCTACCTCTGTTGGCCACCACAGGTGACTGGCACCTTCCCAGGGGACATAGAGTCTTCTCACCGGTTATGCGCCAAGGCCAATTGTTTCTATACCTGCACCGCCAATGCAATTTATTCCACCAACAAACTCTGAACCTTAGCAGCCTCCATGGCGGCTAACATATCCACATGCAGCCCCTGTATGAACATTTGCGATATTGTGAATCTGAGATTCATGCTGCTTTTGCCAACGGATGGAAAATCCGCCCATATTCTTCAAATGATCCTTGGCCCTGACATACCGTCAGCAAAGCTGACCATGCTTCATCCTGTGCCTCATCTGGGCAGGCAGCCCAGTTGATCCAATCAACACACTCATCCATGGATCTTGGGAGGCGATCTTGTTCCTCAATTAACTCTTGCACCCATCTGGCCAAATCTGGGGGTAGTGCCTCCACAATTTGCGCAATCTGCAATGAGAAGGGGGTCTCTCCACCCATTGCTTGAGCCAACCGCGCCTGAAATTGTATCTGTGACACCACTTGGTGGATCTTCTCCAAAGCTTCCATAGGTAAAGCAGCTCGTCCTTTTGAAATGTAGTACCCCTCTGGCATTCCTCCAGCTTCATGGGTCTCATGCCACATACTCAAACCACCTCTCTTATTATGAACATTAGTGAGAAACATACCATCACCACTGTCAACACATGGCGATATCATTCCTCCCCTCCTGGAGCCACCACCTCTTCTTGGGGCCCCCACAAAACTGACAAAGAAGTTTTTGAGTTGTGTCTAATGTAACGGGTGGGTTCATGCCAATACGCAATGAACGAATTGGGCAGTAAGAGCCACGTTACTGACCATACTAGGGACAGGCCTGCAGAAGCCCATCTCCAAACCTGACTGCCATGCCTCATCGTTGCCATGTATTCTCGCACCACTGTTCCCACAACGCTGCACGTCAACAGCAGGGTCTGGGACCAGGAAAGGGCAAAGGATGATGGCAATGCCGCACTGAGCTCACTGGCTGAGTTCATAGTTCCGATCTGATCCATTTTAATATACTATAAACAATTTGTTGTTTCTTTTTTAGCAAGCGAATTTCCCTTTATTCAATCTTCTTTCTCCTTGTAGAAGATGCAACTGCCCTTTAGGGCTGCGACATCCTTCCCTAAATAGTGTTCTGCCAGTATAAGATAAGTTCTCTCAGTTAAGCTCTTTTGAGCACCATCAACACATCAATTGCAAAGATTCATTATACCACCAGCTCACCATCCACGCCGCGCGTAAGCCTGATGTCATATCACAGATGCAATTTAGGTTCAGGATGGCGAATTTTCCCAATTCCGACCTTCCCAGGATTGATGATTTCTGGATCAGGGCCATGTTCAGATCAAACGCCACCCAATCCGAAGCAATGTAAAGATCAGGTGCCTCTTGATCCGTTACACCGCTATACACTTAATAAGTACAACTTTACAATCCTCCTAGTGTACATATATTGATATAATGGTTAATTGAGTATGGGTGTGGTAGATAATTTACAGTGGAGCGCCTTTAAATATTGTATTGACCAAGCCAGTGAAGAAAATGAGAATCTCACCTTATTTAAAGCACAAGAAAGAATTTGGGAACGCTGGGCCAAATATAAACATTTCCTGTGGAGTATATAGCACTTTACCACTCTGATTTAAATTTTTAGTCATAAACGCCCCAACAATAGTTTTGACCAACCAAAACTATGATATTCTAATTGGGATTTAGTTTCTATAAAGTACGGAGTTAAATGGAACTTTAAAAGATAATACGTTGACCATATTGGGTCAGACTTTACCACTTTTATATCAGAGAGATGGGGAAACTCTACTAACCAGGAGAAACAATTTCATCAACATAATCTAAATTTAAATTTATTGTGGGGAAGGCCGACCATGGGATGGACACTTCCAAATATGACTCAGACGAGTCAAAACTTAGTACCAGGGGAGGCACCCCAGAGAAGCGATGCTATCTCTTGTTGCCAGCGGGAACGCCACTTATGGGGAGGGGGAGGGAACGTGTGAAGGGGCCGTAGCCACTATTGAGCACGTGTGGAGGAAGGGGTCTGATTTGATGAACCAGACTGGGAACCAGGAGGAGACCAGCTGTCGGCAACGCGGTGGGAGATATCCAAACATCCATGCTTGAAAGTGGTCCACCAAATGAGACCAGAATCTGTGGACAGCTTCTGGGAGGGTGGGGATGGAGCTAGCGATGGCATCCAAGACAATCGTGTGGATAGTCCACATGGCGATTGCAACCACCAGAGCATGGAGGGAGGGTGGGAGGGGGAGGCCATTGATGAAGCAAACATATCTCTTGACAGACTGAAGGGATGCGTTTGATCCTGGCCTAGCAGACGTTGGACTTCGCGCCATATCACTTTAGAGGTGGGGCACTTCTCCAGGCGGTGGAACAGCGTTCCATACTGGCCACACACGACACAGGATGAGTGTAAAGCGTTAGAGCGCTCAGCTGTACGATACACCCACCTCAGGCAGCGCCACACATGGGAGCGGACTTGAGGCTGCAACAGAAGATGGTGTGCGTATTTCCAGATAGTCTTTTGGGTCTCAGTGGAATAAGGGATGTCCATCATGTCCAGGTAGTCCACCCTGGATAGGACTTGGGGTCGAATGGGGATCACGCCATCATGGATGGGTAGCCCCTGTACCTCTTGTGTGAACTGAAGAGAGGGGTGGCCTCTTAGGGTTGTATGTCCACTAATACGAATTCTCCACTCTGCGCTTTGCATGGAGAGTAGGATTCGTTTGTAGTGTGTTTTCGTCCTGTGAGGACCTGTGGCCGATGTGTGTGATGCGAGGTATTTCATCATGGAGTGGGGGTTTGATGGATTGTTGAGGCCCAAGGCTCGGGAGAAGTTGGAGCAGGCCACGCGGGACCAGTGTTGGGATGGGAGTGTAGGAGCGGTGACGGCCGCGATCCAGGTGCCCAGGATCTTGGCAGCATGGGCTTTGAAGTCAAGCAGGCCCATGCCACCTTGATGATGAGGGCCAAACATGACCTCTAGCCATACTGGTGGAGGGCGGCCTGACCAAAGCCATCCTTGCAGCAAAGCATACAGGGATTTGAAGAAGCTTGGGGAGAAGGGGATGGCGTGGGCTCCGAACCAGACTTTGGATAGGAGCATAGATTTGGCAAGAACAACTCAGCCAGTGAGGGTAGTAGGGTGGGCTCTGAGAGAGGCAATTCGCTTCGTCACGTTGTCCAGTATACGGCACTCCATTACTGCTGACACGTATCCGCCTGCCTCTATCCACACGCCCAGATGGCGTTCCAGTCCTATGGTAGGATGTGGCACAAAGGGAAGCACCAGTGGAGCGGTGTGTGTTGAGTTAGTAAGGCGTGGACGTGGGCGAGCAGATGGGCCAGGTTGGGAACTACTTGCTGGGTCCCAGCAGTTCTGAAACTGACCAAGGAGGATGATTTCGGTTTTGGAGGCGTTCAGTGCCACGTTGCTTACCCGGGAATATTCCTGGATGAGGGCTTCAAGCGCGCGTGCAGCTTTGTTATTAGACACCCCCACCATGCAATCATCTGCAAATGCCATCATCTTGACTGGGGTTTGGCCTGGCACATGGACCCCAGTGAGGTGGGCATTCACATTTCGCAGTAGTGGGTCAAGGCTGAAGTTGTATAAGAGTGGGCTGAGGGGGTCCCCTTGTCGCAGGCCCCTTTGAGGGCGGACTACTTCCGTTAGGAAGCCTGGGCCACGCACTGCCATTGTCGCAGATTCTGTGAGCAGCATCACCCAGTTTATGAAGCGGGGGGGGTAGGCGGAATTGATGGAGGCAGGCCTTAGGTATTCCCAGTTTACTCTATCATAAGCCTTTTGTTGATCCAAGAATACAAGTGCCCCAGAGGCTGTGGACTGACACACATTAGCCACAGAGTGGACGTTATCCCAAATCGACCTTCTGGGGATGAAACTGAATTGTTCTGGGGAGATGGTGGCAGATGCTACAGTACCTAAACGGTTAGCCATGATTTTGGTTAAAATTTTGGTGTCTGTGTTTGTTAGAGAAATGGGGCGCCAGTTGGCTAAGTCAAGCCTATCCCCTTTCTTGAAGAGTGTGACAGTAAAGGCCTCATGTCCTCCTGGTAGGAGGCGCGTTTCCAACAGGCTTTGGTTGAGTGAGGCTAGCAGCAATGGGGATATATATTTAAAATATTTTTTGTAGAACTCATATGGAATGCCATCTGGGCCTGGGCATTTTCAGTTTGGCACACCATGAATGGCTGTCCATAATTCGTTTGGAGTAATTAAATTCATTATTTCTGGGTATCAGAAAATGGTGGGGATATGAGCTCAGTCGAGAAATTCCACCATTTCAGCTGGCTGAATTAGTTTGGCTTGGTATAACTTGGAGTAATATCTTTGCATTTCAATTGCCACTTCAGCCGGTGTTTCCACAATGGAATTATCCGATCTTTGCACCTGTATGCAGGCCACGCTCTGGCGTGGTGCGAAATTTTTTTAAAGAAGTATGCGGTGCACTTGTCACTTTTAGTGATGCGTGTGGCCCTGTATTGGACACAAACCTGATGTTTGTGTTGCCTTTTGAGTGCGTTGAGGTGGGTGGCTGCCTCCGCCCACTTCCAGCCCCATGCAGGGCTATATCCTGTGGCTGGAATGATGGACTCCAAGTGGGCCAATTCTGCCAGCGCATGTGCTATAACTGCCGATGTGGCTCATGAGCGTCTGGAGGAGAGATGGCAATAGTGGCAGATGGTGTCTTCTTTGAAAGTTGCCCATGTGGAAATGGGGTCCACTCAAAATGGTGCAACAAATGATTTCACCAAAGTTGCCTCTTCCACCCACGTGGAAAATCCTGGCGACGCAAGCTTGGGGGGTGGATTTTGCACCAATGTGGGGCCTTTGCAACTGTGATGGGTAAGTGGTATGTTATCAAGACCATTCGGTGGTTGGAGAATTCCATTTTTGTTGTTTTGAAGTGGGAGATGTGGGGTTGGAATTTCGCCGGCATTAGAATAAGGTCAATGCGGGTCATGGACCTTAATTAGCCATTGTGGATGTGGGGATGCGTCATGTTTTCGAGCAGTGGGGCATGTTGTGGCAGCACATCCATTAACCCAAGGGTGGCTTTTAGAACGCGTAGTTCTACGTGACCCTGTGGGGCATGGGGTGAGGGCGGCCACCGGTCCGTTGGTGAGGTTAGCCAACAGTTCATGTCGCCAACTAGGAAAGAATTGGGGGGTAGCGGGAGGGATTTGACTGATGAGAAAAATTCCTGATGCTCGTGCGCACCGTTTGGGGCGTAAATGTTGACAATTGTGTGTGCAACGTTGGCCCATGAGAAGGTGACAATGTGCACTCAGCCATTTAGGAATGTTTCTGAGGATGTGGATTTGAAAAAATTGTTTTTCCAAATTAGCACCCCACAGTGCTTCGACCAAAAGGATAGGATGGTAGGAGCATTTTTTTCAAGCTTCCTCGGAACCTCATGGACAGTGGGACTCCTGGATGGCCAGGATATCCACGGGTAAATTGTTTTGTAAAAAACTCAGTTTCCTAGCCCAGGATGGGGAGGCCTTGAGTCTGGCAATATTCAGCATCCCTAGAGTTAAGGTTTCCCCCATCGCACCTTAGGTGCGAAGGGGTGGGCCCCTGGGCCCACCAGCCTCTTCCAGATCCCCATGGGCTTTCACAGCAGTGCGGGTATCAGCAGCAACGCTATCGGGGTTTTTGTTAATTTTTGTGGAAAGGGTCGCGTTGGCTTTGGCCTTCACTTTTGTTTTCCTGACGTCAGACGAATTTTTTGCGGTGCGGATAAGTTTGGTGCACCGTCGAGTGGGGCAAAAAAAATTTTTTTGGTTGGGATAGGTCCCAAGTCAGTTTCAACTGGAGCTTGGGTGCAGCGATTGGGTGAGATTGAATCTCCCATCAGATCCTCAGATTGAGTGGCCCACTCAGCATGGGCCTCCCAATCTGATTGGGTGATGTATTCCCAAGTTGCTTCCACTGCAAAGGTCTCCATGTCCTCCTGGCGTTGTGAGTGTGGGATGGTGGTGGTGGCCTTGGCCGCTTCCTTGGCTGTGGCCCTATGGGCCTGCTTGGCCTTCTTCTGCTCCTGTGGGGAGATGGGCTTTACCAATAGGTAGCAGCCTTGTGCTCCCCATGGGAAAGCCTCCTTGGTGCTTGCAGTTGGTTTGTAGTGCGCCTCTCCGCTGGTCATGGCCGCTGAGGGGTGCTCTTGGAATGTGACGCCCTCCTTGATGGGGCATGCGTGCGCCTTATGGCCAAACGCGTCACAGTGGGTGCAAATGGGGGGCGCGCTGTCCACAGTTACCCAGAATGGGTGGGTGGTATGCCCTGCAATATCAATAAAGGTGGAGTGCGGGATCTGGGTTAGGTCCTTTGCGATCTCCTCAGTTGGGGTCAGAACTGCAATGGCTTTGCCGGTGCACAGGTGTGGCATCAGCGTGAAATGTTGCATTTTGAAAGATTGTATTTCGCCGTATATGGCGAGACCATCTTTCAGGTGTTGCTCCAAAATGGCACGTTTTACCATAGTAGGCAAAAAGTCAAATGTGAGGAAAATTTGGTTTGATTTTGTCCATCTGGTGCGTTTAGTTTCGATGACCCATTGCCCTTCAGGGGAGGTTGACCACTATGCGCACTGCTGCAGCCTCGTCTGCTGCTATTTTGCTTTTGAAACCTAGGTCCAGCCAACCATGCGACATGGAGTGAGGTGCAACGTACACCGCGGTCAGGAAAATTTTGTGTACATCTTCACAAAATTTTTCCCACAGGGCCATTTTTTGGATGTCCAGATACACACAAATTCCAAATTCCACCGACAAAAGTGGCTGGGAATGTGGCGTGTTGATGTACTGGTTGCATCGTGCTTGCCATGCAAGTATCTCTGGGGAAATTGTGACCGCCAGTTTTTTTAGATTTTTTTCTATTCCACCGGATTCTCTGGGGCGTTTTCAAACGTTAGAGGCCGCGGGCCTTCCGCCTGCTCCTCTTGCCTTGCTTGCCCAACTGCTCCCAGACATGGGCGCAGACTAATCCCCTCTATGAGATTATCAAACTAGATTTAGTCTTGAATTGAATAGGTTGCAAAAGTGTTTGCAACGAGAAATAAAAGTTTCATCAACATAATCTACAATGATGGATTTGTTCTGAATTAATACCAATTTTTTGGACAAAAATGAAGAGAAATGATGACGAAATCCTAGAAAATTGGGGAATTCCATTAAAAAAAAATTAAAAACCATACTGCTAGGATTTCAAATCATAGTAGACACAGGATTGACATCAGAGATATCTGAGCTGTTGATGGAGAAGTTGGTAGCTTCTGAAAGAAGTCCAGAGTAGAGCCTTGGGTGGCTCCTGGAATAGTTATGCTAAGACATGGAGAAATTCGAGTTTACCTGGCAAATTTGAGTGAAAAACCAACAAAGATCGAGAAAAGTTTTGATCATTAAATTTGTTCATCTGATCCCAACGACGGAATTGAGGAAAATCCATACCTTGGGACTCACAATGAGATGGTATTAATAGCAGGGGTGATTGAGAGCATCAATTTAATGGTTATTTGAGAGCAACTCACTGATCTTATGGAAAGACAGAAGGAGGAGGTGCTCAAACTATTCAAAAAGTATTGGGAAATATTTACTTAGGACGATCACAATTTGGGATGTGCGAGAAAAATATTCCATAAAGTTGACACCAGAGAAAATTTGCCAATAACGATGAGACCAATGTTTTGGTCAAAGGCCACTGAGGCGTTAGTGGAAGAAGAGATCAGCAAACTAGTGAAGCACGGACTTCTAGTTCCGTCATCAAGTGCCTGGGTGAGTCCTATCCTTAATGTGAAGAAGAAAGATGGCTCTGATTGTGTGGTGATCAATTGTCAGAAGCTTAATAGGATAACAAAGAAGGATTTGTATCCATTACCATCAATTAAATTTGCATTATATTGACTGGGATAAGCAAGGTAATTCTCCACAATTGGATCTAATATTAAGATGTTGGAAAATCAATTTGCCTATGGAGGACTAAGAGAAATGCGCGATCATCACTGCGCAGTGGCTGTATCAACTGACTAGGATACCCCAAGGTCTTTTAATGCGCCTCCAACATTATAGAGGGCCATGGACACCATAATAAGTGACTTGAAATTTTCATGCGTCCTGATGTACTTGAACATTATAAATGTGTAAGTAGTACATTTACTGACCACTTACACCACTTAGAAAGAAGTCTTCAAGAGACTGTCTGTGGCTAACTTGAAGATCAAACCAAGGAAGTGCTACTTCTTCAAGAAAGAATTGGAATATCTAAAATTTGTTATCAACTCTAGTGGAGTGCAGCCGCAAGTCCAGAATATTGGGCCATAGCGGAAAGCCATCCCAAGAAGTTTCCAAGATGTCCAAGTGCTCCTTAGAAATGGTTGGATACTACCAAAGATTTATACAAAATTTTGCAAGAATCACTGAGCCCCTCTCTCATTTGCTGAAGGATAGAAAGGAGGGATTTGTTTGAAATGAAGAGGCCCAGAGTTCTTTTTATGAGTTATAATGGTATCTGATAGATTCTCTGATATTGAAATATGAGAATTTCAATTAAGAATTTTTAGTACATACTGATGCTTCATTAATGGCAATTGGCGCCATCCTGAGTCAAGTAGATGAGCTCAGGGATGAGCATCCTGTAGCTTATGTGAGCTGGATGCTATCAGCAGCAGGAAGGAATTACACTGTTAATGAGCGTGAATGCCTTGAGGTAATTTACACCTATAAACAGTTTCATATGTATATTCATAGAATGCATTTTAAAGTGGTGACGGACCACTCCTTGCTGCGTTAGCTGCATAAGCTAAGAGAACCAGAAGGACAACTGGCCTGATGGGCATTGAATCTTCAGGCTTATGACTAAATAGTTCACTGAGCGGGAGCTTCTCACCAGAATGTAAATGGCCTATAAAGGTTACAAATGATCTAAGTAGTATACCAACAAGCGTATGAGCTGCTCCAGAGGTTGGTCAATGGAGAAATTGGTAATAATTCCTGAGAGATCTAAGGTGCACTTCAGAAAGTGATGGAAAACACTAAGTCCAAGAATGGACAAGTTTTTAAGATGATTGATAGAAAACGATTATTTTAACCAAGACTGTCAGAATTAGTGGTAATTGTTCAAGCCGCTCAATAAGGCTGTCTGGCATGGAGGCCTGAGGAAGATGACTGACCACATTTGCCAGTACTATTAATGGGATTCTATCAACTATGATGTGGCCGATTATCTGGTTTGATGTGTGGAGTGCCAGTTGCACAAGCCTCACAAGAACATGACTGGATATTGATTGGTCCACAATGCATTTTCCTGGCATATGATGTCCATTGACATGATGGGACCATTAATCATGAGATCAGGGGGAGTAAAATACATAATAGTTACGATTGGCCATCTGACTAGAAGGTTCAAGATGAAGGCTCTGGCAAAAGTGGATGCTACAAGCACTGTAAGGTTTATAATGAATCAAGTCATATACCACCATGGATTCTGGCAAGTATTATTAAGTGACCATGGGACAAATTTCACGTCCCACGTGATCCTGAGATTAAACAAGATAATGGGGATCCAAAAAGTCATGCCATTACCTTACTGGCTAAAGGTGAACGGACTGGTAATATGGGTCAATGGAATTCTGGCTATAATACTGAGGAAGCTGGTCGCAGAGAGAACTTCCACATGGGGAACATACCTCACTTTGGTGATGTTTTTATATAGCATAAGTCACCATATGGCAACAACAAAGTGCTGTTTGAATTATTGTATGGTAGGAAGGCTGTGTTACCACCAATTCTATATTTAGTGGTGGAATTAACATCAGGGATGAGTGCCAAGCAGTACCTGAACCGATTGATTAATATCTTGATAAAATGAAATCACAAGCATTCAATATGATCTAGAAGAAGAGATTCAAGGCAAAATGACAGATGATAAGAACTGACCAGCATTATCAGAATACTATGTAGGCGATAAGGTTGCCTATTGTGATACACATAGTTTCAGAAAAAGAAACAAGCCAGATAAATTTTTGGTCAGGTCTGTTCAAGATTATCGCCAAGATAGCGATGGACGCCTATTCCATCAAGAACCTCATGGATGGAAGAATTGTGAATCAAGTCCATGTTAAATATTTATTAATATGGATTAAAGAAAGTATATAAAAAGAGTTTTTCCATAGGACCGCTGAACCATTGAAATGATTATGTCATGATACTTTTTAATCAAGTCCTAAAAAGGGACCGCTGAACGAAAATAAATGGTTAATTCTTAAAAAGTAATACCTCTGAACCATGGAAAACTGGTAGGCAAAGTATACCTAGGAACCAGTTTGGAGGAATAAATAAAAAAGATGGACCACTGAAATGAGTGAAGGTCATGTCTCATATAAAAAAGGAAAAATAGTAAAAAAGGTTGATAATAATATAAAAAACAACTTTAAATTGCACATAAAAAAGTCATATAATTTTATAACTTTTTATTAGCTATCCTCAACTCAGGGATGATTCTGCCTATGTCACCTCTTGGGGGAGGGAGGATGCATAACAGTAGGAGTCAATAATCTGTCAAAGTCTATGTGAGATAAGATGCTAGCAAGGGCTAGACCTACTAGTAGCCAAGTTCATTGAGCGGAGGCTGATCTTTGAGAGAACGTAATGAGGGGAAGAGAGATGGAGTTATCTTTACTTGCCAAACACAATACCCCAGATTGGGGAGGGAAGCAATAGAACAAGAAAAGGCAGTTGGCAAATAACCCCAAGTAATCCAAATATGGCACTTGAGCTGGAAGATTGGTTTTGTGCACTTGCCAATGGGCTTCATCAAGAACATTGGACATATGAGCCAGCATAGTGCAAGGGATACTAGGTGAGGGATTTTCCAAATCATGCCCCAATTAAAGCTATAAGGGTAAGGTACTAATGGGACGCGCCAAAAATAAGATAATCGTGCATGGATAAGATAGCATCCTGAAGATGATGACTATATGACATTTTCATGTGAAAGCAGAATGAGCAATGGAATTCAGGAGAGTCTAGAAGCTTCATGGCCCAACTTCAAAGACCTTGGCCAGCAAAACAAAGGGCATAGACTGCAACGTTTAATCAGGATGTTTGTAAGATTGGAGGGGTTCAGAGCTATGGAAAGAGCCTCAGTCACTGGGTCCTCAATTCTGCGTAGGGCAGCTTAAAATTTTCACAGTTTTTGATGGCCAGTTTTGTTAAAAGAACAACTGGTTTATAAAAATGGCCAAGTCAGAAAAGGAACTCCAGAACCAAGTCAGATCTGGAGAGGAACGATTGATTAATATCAAATGGCATTGCTTGAGGAATTTTGATGATGATAAGGAGTACCTGCAAAAGGAGCCTAATCCAAGAGAGTATTGAAATCCAATTTGGGAATTGATGACAGAGGGAGAATTGGTCACGAGTTGTGTAAGGCAGTTGCTATTCTGGTTTTATCAGGGTTAGATACCATTTCTGGTAGTTCTGCGGAAGGACTGCCTATGGGTTTTTGACTGTGAGTATGAGTCATGGAGGATCCATATGAGAGATTCCTTCATGCAGATTGACTTATCAATTGGAAGAGCCAAGTACCTTTATCAGAAAGGGTGTAGAGCAGTTGCTGGTACCAAGGTTATGAATTTGACATATGAGCTGGACAAGAAGGGGGATGTCAGACTATTTTTAATAGTCAACATTATTCAATTTGGTATCTATTAAGCTCTTATTAAGGAGAAATTAATCTTAAAATTAATGAGATAAGCTCTACTGAAAGAAAAAATGCAAGAATGATATGAGCTTAAGAAGTTATTAAAAGAAAATAACAAGAGCGAGTATAGTTGATCATTATTAACTGTGCCATGAGACAAACATCAATGGCAGTGACCACCTGTTGAAGACGAGGAGGAAAATAAGGAAATCAAGGATGCAGGACAAAAGATCCAGAATATGACACTGGGATATATGTTTTGACCAGGGGGAACTGGCTTTCTGGGACTAGCTTTTTATGAGTAAATTGATCATCCCAGCATGACAGTGGGTCATGAAGACCACACTCTGATGAGGCAGTAGAGAGGAATAAAAGGAAGAAAAGCGCATGCTGAAGGTTGTCCTGAGTAGCGTTGAGTGCAGACAACTGTGCTCTGTTAGAAACTAAGAAATATCTGATCTGATCCTAGGTGTTATTATCTTGTCCCAATCCTATTCTTGTTAGAACTAGGCAAGAAGGGGGAATTGTTGGGATTTTTGCCCACCTTTCCAGCCTCCTAGATTACCTGTGAATTTCTAGGGGATAATTCTTAATGGCAAGTGAATTGGATATCAGTTGACCCCAATTTCAGGTTAATAATGTTTGGAGGATTTTAGGTAATATGCCAGGTTTGGATCCATTGGGGATCAATCTGGGTTAATGATTAAGACTCATCAGGCAGAGTTACTGATAAAATGAGGGCATCTGATAGTTTATTAATTATCAGGTGTACTGATTGGGATCATTTGGGTTTCATCAACAACCAATTGGGAAATTAATGAGCAAGTTATGAGGTGAGTTAATCCACCTACAACTAGTGAATTGATTAGTTCGTTTGCAATCTGCAATAATGGGTAACAAGTCCCATTACCCAAGCAGGTCGCTTTCCAAATATGGTTGTTCTCTGAGATTGAGTGAGAAATATTAGGGACACGTTTTCTTACTTTGTCTATTTTAGGTCTTGAAGATGTCCAATAAAGGAATCCTAACTATATGGAGAAGAACATCGCTGGTGAGACATCGAAGGGAAGTTCAATGGCAACGGCTGCCATTTCATTGTTTGAGGTACCAACTGAGGGTTGGGCGCCAAATTCTCACTATAAGTTCCCTGACAATTTACATTAATAAACACGTTAGAAAGTCAAGCTTTATTAGATTCATTATTGTGTCAAGTTCTATTCATCTTCAAAAATTACTACTGGTGCGATATTTGGGGACTCTTTTGTGATTTAAAGAGTAAGGATTGAGTCTCCTTAGAAGAGAAGCTGAACTTAGATGGGAATTTCTTCAGACTCCGCATCATAAGAAAAAAGGACATAAACTTCTGGATCTGAGCCTAAGTTAAAGTTAGGCGGATAAGGGAAGAAGTCCCTACAGTCGACATCAAGAGTATTTTGTGGAGAAGTACAGGTCTAGCATTGGGCCATAACAGGTTATCTATTCAACTATGGATAATAGTCATCATACTATTATCAATCAATTATCAGATACTATCTGACAACGCAAATTGTGCACATATTGAACCTGCGCAGTTATTTGAAAGTTTTGAATCAGTGAAGAGCCCAGAATTGTAACATTCAGGTACTCATTGTTAGAGTAACAACTCTCAATTTCTAACACTATGCAAAGGATCCATCTTTCAGCGTATCTCTCCAGTATGCTTGCCATTTTTCTTTGTGGAAAAATCAGACGCTACTCTATGCCCTTTTGTAGATTAAGGAACTTAATAATGTCACCATACTCAATCTGCATCACATCCCTATGGAGGCTTAGATTTTTCACTAAGTATAGAAGGCAAAAGTCTTCTCCAAGATGGATTAGTTAACCTCCTTTAAACAAAAAACTGTTAAGAAGGGGCAGGAATAGCTTACTACATTCCATACCAGGAAGGGGATTTTCCAATTCTGGGTCATGCTTTTTGGTCTTAAAGATGCAACCACGGTTTTTTCAACTTCATTCTGATGTGGCGTTGGGAGAGTTGTTGGGTGTATGCGCTGTGGCCTATGTGGACAACATCCTGGTTTTCTCCCCTAACCAGGAATCCCATGAGATTCTCCTGAAGCAAGTGGTTGAGCATCTGAGAGCAGCGATCTTGATGATAATGATCAGTAAGTATATCTTGAGTCCCAGGTCACCTTTTTGGGCAGCATTGTGCTTGACAAAGGCCATATGTTCACCCCAAACAAGGATGCGGCTATCATGAAATTGTCCCACATCACACTCAGTTATGGAATTTAGAAGCTTTTTGGGGACACGCACCAACCTTAAAAAGCTCACTTCAACCTTTCAGAGGTTGCATCAACCCTGTATAAGGCCAGTGGAGCCAAAACCTTTCAGTGGTCATCTGAATTGGAGGATGCTTTCAAGGCTATTGCGAGAATTTTAACCAGTTTATGCTTTTTCCAACATATAGCAATACTATTGATCTAGTTAATCAGAGGTAAATTTAAATTTTATTCATTAAAGTCAATGACTTTTAAACTTCCAAGGAGGAGATACAACATGGCTTTTGATCAATTGAAGCTATTTTAATGACTTTTAGGCTTCTGATAATGAAGCGCCAAATTAGAAAATATGTTAATTTTGAAATAAATTATGTCTAATTTGATGATCAGACTTCCAAAATTTATTAGGATACATCCCCTCAATAGCTTTTAGTATACCAGACTTGTTGGCGCAATTGTTACAACTTTGTATTGCGTCATTGATTTTTATGTCCAATAGCATGTCATATTTGTGGGTCAAAGTATAGTAATAAAGTTATTCTCTGGCATCCAACGCCAATAATTTCAAATAGGTGGACATCAAATTGCCATGAGTGAGCTATATATATAAATATATATATGAAAATAATGTCCTTAATTAAGTTATTATTCTTGGTTGCCCTAGATTTTTACTAGTATTGCTTTAGTTATTATGGGCAACAGTTGTTTAAGTATTTTAAGTGAACAAGGTCATGTTTTACCTGAACCTTCATTAGCTCAGATCGCGCTTCAAGTCATCAAACAGGAGCATTGGTAATCAAGTTTTAAAAACCCCTGATAACCTGTGTAGTCACCACTTTCAAAAAGTGGTTCTCATTACTGGGGCTTCTACGCCGAAGGTAATTGTTAGTAAAGAAGTAACAGTATGAATAGCAAATTGTCACGTGGAGGGGGAAATAGCGAGTTGAGGCAGGTGAGGGCAGAACCCCAAAGTAGTGCACTTAAAGTACATTGCGGTGGAGACCTATGTGAAGATTTATGAGGTGACACATTACCTCATTAAGCAAAGAAAAGAGGCTAAAGACAGTATCACGAAACTTCAACTGCTTGTCAGCGAGATAAAGATTCTGAATCAGGACAAAGGTATGAAATTTGGGCAATATTGTCAAGCCTTGAAGGTCAGGCTTTGGATTCTGTATCCATGAGCAAGGAGAGGTATTACATATAGGGTTGATGTGAGAAAATTATTTCTGCTAAACAATACACTGACATGATCAGAATACAATATCAAGTTGTTCTGTTAGTGATATCCTCAAATAAAACTGTTGAAAGCTTTGTCAACTTACAGAAGATTAAGAAGAAACGCGGCAAAAAATTTAGATGTTGAATGCATAGAAGATGATCCGGAAGAAATGAGCAAAGACCATTACCAATTGTCTATCCAAGTTGGAAGGAGAAACATGCTGTTTAAGGAAGCTTAAGTGTGGATCTGAACTAATAAAAAACTTTCCTCATCTGGCAATGATGAGCCCTTTAAAAGAGCCCAATAATCCTGCTATCTTCCTGAAAACTTGGATGTTTATCCAGTACAGCTTCCTACACCCTCAGCTTGAGCTTCAAGATGAAGAAGAAATACCTGCAACAATCTCTTCAGGAACGTGGAATTTTTACTAACCCCAAAAGTGGTGGAGTTTCAAAAGTAATAACGTTCCTGCGTTTTTTAGGATATTTATAAATGACCATGGTAGACTGTGGAGACTGCTAAAGGGCGATAACTGTGATTAACCGTCTCAACACTGCAAGTCAAAATCTCATAATAACCAATTTAGTCATGAATGTTTGAACTTATGCAGAGGCAAACAATGCCATCATGGGTGAGGTTGTCAGCCCTAAACACGTTGCCAACAGGAAATAAGAATTTATGGGCATCCAGTTAAAAAAAGGATGAGACCATTGTACATCTTCTGACTAGTTCTACCAAGAAGCCCGATAGTCACTGGGGCAGGAGCGTTGACCAATTAAATGATTTATTTGCAATGAAAGAGGCACTTTAGCCCCATAGGAATCTGCATTGAGACAGGATATCCATTTTGAATTCATACACAACATTAGTGCATATAGATAGAGTTCTTACAGATTTGTGGGTCCACATTTGACGCCTTTAACAAAAGTTATTGGAATTTCAACACAGCCATCACCAGAATCAGTACTAATTTGGGTGAGAAACCTAACCGTTCAGTGTATGAAATCGGATTACCTGTTTCAAATGCAGCAAAGAGGGCCATGTTTCCAAGCAATGAAAAACTAAAACGGAAAGGATCAACATGGTTGTACTTATTGCCAGTCAAATTTCTTTTATGGAAAAAATCAGGCGGAATAGACCAGGAAAGGTATATTTCTACCTATTCTAAAGTTAAAGCTGATTTAGCCAACCAACTTTATGGTAAACACCTTTTTACAAACACTGGAATAAATGTAGTTACTCGTTAAAAAATAAAGGTAACCAAGCATAAATGATTATAAAGGTGGCATGACATATGTGAAGCAACTTTAAGCTAAGCAAATGAACATGGAGCCTGATAGCAGCGCCTTGGACAATGTTAACATATTAGTTACAATGTCATTATTAAGGAGAGATTCCCTTATGTAGCTGAACAGCTTTCCTAATCCATTGATTTGGCTAGTGATGACGCAATTTTTAAAGTAAATGATAAATTCTATTATTCCAATTGCACCTATACCAATTATTGTGTAAATTGAGTGAAGGTTTGAGCCATCTTTGACAGTGAAGTTTTCATTAACATTGTCTTCGCTATGTTAGTAAGAAATATAACTCACACCTGTTGTGGTCCATAATAAGGTTTACAGAATGGTGGTCCTGCAAAATTCTACTTTAAGGGGAGCATATAGTGTTTTGCATCTATGGTTTACATCACTCCTTGACACCACTTGCAATAGTTTTACCCAATCAGAATTATGAATAATGTTTGGCACTGAGTTCACAAAGCAGTATAGGGCTCAGTGTGATTTCCAAGAGAATACTTTCAAATTTTAGGTCAAACTTTGCTGCTGTTTTATAACTGTACAGGGATCTACCATAGAGTAATAGAAATAATTATGTTAGTCTAGCATGCAGATGGGATCATTCCAGTGAAGTATCATCAGAATAGTCAACGTTTTAGGAAGCCAATTGATCAAATTGAAGTATGTTAAGTAGTTCTTTTATGGACTTGAAGGCCAATAGTTGTTAATTTATAAGATTAGCATATCATAGGAACTGGACTTAATTTGATTTAATGGATACTAATACGCCAAAGCCTACACACCATGGCAAAATGTTAGAACTGAACCCCACGTTGCACCAGGGATTTTAATCCCTGATCATGGTAAATTTCAGGTTCTGGTTGCCAACCTATTGATAGGCCAATACAGATAAAAATATTAAAATAGTGGCCTAAGCTCACTTAATTATGATACAGAACTTTCATCCTTCCATGAATTTGGCTAGCTGAACAAGAAGGTATCTCCAGATGTCTTAAACTCCAAAACAATTTTCACATTATCTGATTGAGAAATTTGTCAGGGATCTCATAGGGGTAAAAGGATAAGTCTAAAATTAATTAAGAAAAGATTTGAGTAGCTTGCACAAGGTAGTTATGACCTCAGGTGCATCAAAGATATAGTTATAAAGTTGATGTCAGAGTTCAACTGTAGATTAATATTTGGCCAATTAGACATTTACAGGAATGTGAGGCCATAGCTTCCAACGAAATTGCCAAACTACACAGGGGGTGGAAGGCGAGTCAGTAAGGGCGTACGGCTACCAACCTGAAGGTTGCGGTGCGGGTTCGATTCCCGCCCTTTGCACATCAATCGGGGTGCCAGCCAAAGGAAGCTATTGGCGGTTAGTAGGTCTAATAACACGAAAACCTTACCCATGACGTAACCAGAAAAATTTGAGTCCCAATCCGGAGGTGGAAAAACTTTCTTCGATGGAGTTGACCCTGCTCAAGTTTCATGTCATTTCTTTCTTTGGTAATGCCTGTCCCCTGGTCGGCTTGCCTCGGTTAAATAAAATAAAACTACACATGGATCATTGGTTCCACCTTTCAGCCCTTGAAAAAATGCAAACTGATTTTTAAAAATAAACACGGATCTAACCAAGTTGGTATAGCTTACTGTCAGCTGAATAAAATATTGAAAAAAGAACTCATACTCGCTACCACAGATAGATGGAGATCTTGATTGCATATGATGAGTCCAATTCTTATAAGTGAGGGATCTTATGTCAGGTACTAGCAAATTGCTTACCCGAGGAGGATCAAAAAATGTGCAATCATTATAAGAAAAGGACTATATCAACCAAAACAGATGCCTTAAGCTCTTTGCAATGCACTGGAAATTTTACAATGAGAAATTGATACTGTGTTGGGTGACCTGAAGTTGTCATGCGTTCTTGTCTACCTAAACATTATCAGCGTTTTTAGCTACACTTTCACAGATCTTCTAGAACACTTGAAAGAAATTTTCAAAAATTTATCAGCACCAAATTTGAAGATAAAACCTCAGAAAAGTTTTTATAAAAAATGAGTTTGAATAATTAGGTTTCATTGTAGAAGCCAATGGACAAAGCCCTCAAAAATCCTAAAGTTAAGGTGATTTGTGTCATGTCACATCCAAAGAGTACTTGCGATTTGCAAGTATGTTTAGAAATGGTTGGCTATAACCAGTCCATTAAAACTTTGTTTCCATTAAATTGAATCACTTTTTTGGCTGTTAAAGGGTTTTAAGAAAGGCTTTGCATGGAATAAGGAATCCCAGATCCTCTTTAATGCTCTTAGAGTATATCTGTTAACAGATCCAATATTGTAATATCCAAAGTTTTGATAGACATTCACTTTATAAACTTATGCATCCTTACCAGCAGTTGGTGCCATGTTAAGTCAGTTAGACAAAGTTAGCAATGAACTCTTTGTAGCATATGTGAGCCATACTGTGAGCAATCGGGAGCAAAACTACACTGTGCCAAGCAGGAATGCTTCACAGTAATAAACATCTGCAAGTAGTTCAGAGTATATATCCACAGCGTCCATTTTATGGTGATGACTGATCATTCCTCACTGAGATGACTACACAACTTATAAATAGCCTTAAGGGAAATTGTCTCAATGAGTCCTAAAATTTGTAGATGTACGATTTTGAGATCGTGCACTGAGCAGGTACTGCATATCAAAAAGCAGATGGATTATTGCGGCTGCCAATTGTTCTGGATCTGCATAGTGAAGCAAACTTTTTATGATATGATGCTTACTGGAGATGTTCAAGACCAACCACTGGATATCAGCAAGCATTGATCAAGATGACAAAAACACAATATTATTTAAAGATCAATTGTTTTAATGTGTTGGTAAAAATCTCTACTATTTCCAAAGCCATCTGATTGCACTGCATTTATCAATGCATCCCGTAGATTAGCTAGACAGTGAGTCCTACAAAAATTACTAGAGCAGGTTCAGCAGGAGTACTACTGGGAATCCTTTAATTTGATGTCACAAAAATCTTTCTTGTTTTGCGATATTTCAGGAACACAAGCCCTTTATAAAAGCCACCATCTTCTAGATAGTGAAGACTGAGTTCGCTTGGCATACTATATCCATTGACGTAGTAGGGCCTTTGACCATGAGTACAAAAATAAACTAAATGTCATTGTGACTATTGATTAATTGACTCATTAGGTAGAGCTCATGCCTTATCCAAAGTCGATGCTGGCAGTACTGCTAAGTTTATAATGGAGCAGTTGATTTATCGATATGGTTGCCCTCAGATTATTTTACCAGATAATGGAAGCAACTTAACTATACATCTGATATAAAAACTAAATGAATTGAAGGGGATATAGGGAGTACTGACGATTCCTTACCACCCAAAAACCAATGGTATGGTCAACGGGTAAATGGGACTCTAGCAACTACCCTGAAGAAGCTTATAGCTAGTAAACATTCCAACTGAGTAACATATCTATTAGCAACAACTACTTACCTATAAATTAAGATATCATCTGTCAACGGGCTAGTTTTCTTTTATCTACTTTATGGGTGCAGGACTTTTGCCTCTAATTTTAAATTCCACTCCTTAAACAGATATGTAAATGACGCTCTTACGTTATTTGGAGGCCTTGATGTAAGTTTTAATAGTACTAAAGTCCTCTGCTTATACCAATACTCTCAAGTATTGATTAAAGCCAAAATATAGGGAGATTCTAAGTGACCAGCTCTTTTTTTCAATTTTTGATATTGGTAATATGAGAACTTATTGTGACACACATGTATTTTGTTTAAAGGAATAAGTTAGATAAGCTCTGGGTTGGACTCTTTGAGGTCATAGAAAAGTAGGTATTGGATGCCTATAAAATTAAGAATCTCACCAATGGACAAATTTCTAATAGTGCGCATGATAATTTTATATGAGCATGAAAATAGATTATAAATTTAAGGAAAAGAAAAGAAAAACAAAAATCATAAAATCACAAAATCACAAAATCACTCTTATTATTTTCCTATTTTATTTGTTCTAGTATCAGAATTTCTGTTAATTTTTATTATGGTAAATGCAAACAATTTTGTTGTGATAATGCTGTGTGATTACTTCAAGGGCTCTTCATTAAATTATTTTGGCAACTTATAACGCCATTAGGGGTTTCTACCACCTTTATGACGTGGGGGTTGTACCAAGAACCTACCTGCCTTTTCAGCGATGATGTTCTACGTTAGTTTGGTACTGTTACTTCTATCTTTTTATATAAGAAAGATCTTGTATTAGAAGACATCTTATTAGACAAACTGGTTAAGTTGGGGGATGTGTTAGGTTTAAACTAGGGTATGCTTTTTCCAACCTGTTACAATAATAGTGCTTTAATTAATTGGGGATAAATAACATTATTCATTAATGTTAATAGATTTAGTTATCCAAAGGAGGAATCTCCAACTTAGCATTTGATTAATCAGAGATATTTTGATGACTTTTAGTCTTTTAAGAGGAATCTTTAAATAGCAATTATGTCAAACAAGAGATTAATTATGACTAATTTGATGATCAGACTTTCAAGGCCTATCATGATGAATCTCCAATAAATTTTTGTTTTCTAGACATGTGGGTGCAATTTCAACAACTTTTGATTCAAATCAATTGAAGTTCTGACCAATAGTATTTCAAATGCTGCAAGTTGATGAATAGTAGTAAGGGTACTCTTTAGCTACTGATGCCAGTGATTATAACACGTGGGCAAAAATTTTCATAAGTTACTTATATATGAAATAATATCCCTAATAAAGTTACATTATTCTTGGTTTTATAAAAGTTTTACCAGTATTGTTTTATCTTATTATAGGCAACAGTGACTTAATTCTTTTAAGTGAAAAAATCACGTTTCATTTTAACCTTCATCAACTTACATCGTGCGTCTTGTCACCAAACAGGAAACACTGGTAATTAAGCGTTATAAATACTTGAATATGTTCAGTCAGTTTTTTAACAGCTAAAAAGTTCACTTTGCTCTTTACATTAGTACTTCACGTGGATCAAGATAATGAGTATATACTAGTAAGCAATGATTACAACTTTTCTATAGCTGCTGTTTTGTTGCAAGTAAGAACAGATGGAGTCAAGCATCCTGTAGGCTGACTTTTCTGAAAGATGTACTTTCCTGGGTTAAATTACACTTTTCTATGACAAAAACTGTTGGCGGTGCTTAAATCATTACCATACTGGCACCATCACCTACATAGTTCTTCCCAGTCATTTCAGGTTCACACTGATCTTTGAGCGCTGTTGCACTACCACGCCCCTCATTTTTTACTCCATGACAAAATTGTTAGCATGAGACCCTTTCATTCTTTTGTATTCACATACTAGTTCACAAATGGCAAGGAGAGTGGTCTAGCTGTTGACATACGTTGCAATCAGAATTAGCTCCTACCTCATGTAGAAAGAGCTCCATAACTCAAAAAAGTTGATATTTCTGGGTAAGATTATGTCTAATAAATCATTTTATTCAAATGTACCTCAAGTCTTGTTTCACTAGAGAACCTAGATGAGTATAGTATGTTCAGAAGGGTGTCAAATCACAATCTTTATCTCCATGGTATTACATTATTCTATATAAGCGAAATTAAAGTAGGAAGACTTAATGAAGGGGTACTATGTAAAAGTGATATGTGTTGGTTCCAAGGACGATTATGGGTTCCCGCCATACATCTTCGCCTTGATATAATTTAGGAGCATCCTGAGGGGATAACAGTGGGGTATATTGTGAAGGCGAAATTTTTGGAACTTATCCACCGCACTTATAATTAGAAGGAATTTTAGCATAGATTTCACGGTATACCAGCGAGTGCCTTGTTTGTAACACATAATGAAACAAGATCGTCAGCCCTTTACTTAGTTGTTGATACCTGTCCAGAAAACAGAAGGGCCTTAGACTTCCCTCTCAGTTGATTTTATCTGTGGAGCTACTTCTTTATGATAGGTATGATGCTACCATAGAGGTGGTGGACCAGTATACTTGTGACGGTTAAGGTTTTACTCAACATCACATTGCCCTGACCTTTGATAATACAGGACAAGCTGGAGTGCAAGAAGGAGGTGGTAGTGAATTTGGTCTTGGCTAAACCCCAGGAAGGGATTGAGACTGAGGCAGGACGGCGGTTAGAACTTTCGTCAGGCCTGGGGTTGAGCCAAATGGTTTTATAGTGGGCGACCTCTAGGTAACTATTGGATTTAAATAGGACTGAATAGGGTCCTGGGTGTGGTGGCTCAGCAAGCACAGAATTAAATCCAACCTAGAATGATGGGAGTTTGCTTACGGCATATTAAAAGGACATAGTGTCAGGCTATGAAAGAGCCTGAACTATGCTTGCAGCAGAGAGCTATAAGTAAAGGTACTTGGGAACTAGAGATTCTTTAGTTCAGTTTTCTACCAACTTACCAATTATATATCCAATAAAGCAGTTTTGAGCCTTATCTTTTTTATTAGTGTCTTCTGAATTTCATATTGGTATATTTAGTCTAACAGCGGCCATTTTTGGCCTATATAAACAGGAGGTGGACTTTAAGAGCGAGTTTGAGAAGGCTATTGCCTCCCTATACATTTTGCCTTGGAGTCAGGTCACGTTTCTTAGGGGTAAGCATACTCGCAACTGTCCTCCAAAAGTGTTCATACGCAGCGCCTGTAGCACATGCACTAGAATAATAGTCTCAGGAACCTTGTCCGCCCTTTGGTTGTTGACTTATGTCCTGCTTCCCAATTCATTCGTGGCTCTTTGGAAGGAGCTTTGCGTTACATTAAACGGAACTCATTTAATTTCATGACGTTGTGGTGGCAAGCAAAAGAGGAGCCAGGAGAAGTTGTGTTCCCTGTGTGATATCATTATACTGTGACGCTTTTAATGATAATATTTCCAGCAGTGTTTTAGCTTCATGAGTTATACCAGGTGCTAGAGTATGTGTTTCAGCGTGGTGGAAAAGTGGTAGGACCAGTGAAGTCCAGAGATGGGATTCCATCAGTGCTGAGTTCAGAGGAGTTGGAGCTGATCCATAAAACGTTTGGCCGGGTTCAGTTCCAGAGGCAGTTGACAAAGGTGTCAGGGGGTGAGGATTCATTTGCCTTACAGTGGAGCCAAATTTTGGTGACCTTGCCAGTGAATCAGTCAAACTGGGTATGGAACTTTGGAGAAACAGACGTGGTTTCCAGCTCAGCAGAGGAGTGTTTGGACTTGATTGACCAAACGGCGTGTCCAGATGAGGCGCAAGATTCAGCTTGGGTGGCGTTGCTGCAGTGCATTCAGGGAGAAAGACTGTGGAGGAATATAATTGAATGTTCCATGCGCTGGACAAAGCAGCCAAGGCACAAGAGTCCCAGCATACTAGCAAGTTCCTTCAATTGCTACAGACTGATTTATTGCTATAAATGGCAGCAGTGCGGCCTGCGGAAAGGTTAGAGAAAGAGGTGACTTTGGCCTTGCAGGTGGAGCGGCAGGTGGCCGTGTTCCATACTCTCAAGGAGTTGGTGCAGTCCCAGGGGTTTCCGCAGCAGGAAGCAATAAGATTGGCAGGTTCATAGCTATTGCACAGCTCCAAGGGGTCCAGGTACGTTTAGGAGGAAGGAAAGAGTCAGGAGAAGCCTGGGAAGGGGGTGAAGTTCCAGAGGTGGCAGTTTCCAGTTAAACCCCCATTCAGGTTCCTGAGGTCCAGAAGAGAAAAGAATGCTCCTTATTATTTTTGCAAAAATCTGGTGAATCTGGTGTCCAAGAATAAACCGCCTACTTCACTTTACTCATATCTAAATTTTACCAGTGGAGGTGTGGTAAGATCCTGGCCCTGGTGGACACAGGGGCTGATAAGAATTACGTTTATGATGAATGGGCAAGAAGATAAGGATTGCAATTGAAGGAGGATAAATTTGTGTTGTTGGCAGATGCCACCAAGAGGACTGCGGTCTGGAAGGTGCAGGACAAGATCCAGTTGAGACAAGGCCCAAATGAGTTTGAAATAGAATTTTAACTGTGGTGTTTGATTATGGCTTGGAAATTAGCTCGCTAGTGCTTACTGCCTTAATCCAACAAAATAAATAAATAAATATTTGAGGTGGGTCGACCTTGGGACAAATATACCACACCAAGAATTTTTCTAGCCAGTACAGGTTTTGAACTCAAAACCTGCACTAGGGTGGAAGCAGTTTTACCTGCCAGACTAACCAGCCTTTTAATCCAACAATGTAAATCAGGGGCTTTTATTACCACCGATAGGAAGATAATGGAAAACAGAAAGTATTAAAAAGTTTAAAAATTACATTTTTAATGGGGTGCTGCGTGGGGGTAAAAGAGAGTAATCTTAGTAAATTGATAAAAGTATTTAAAACAACGAGGCTTGAAGTTTGTAGGGCTTGAGAATTTCTGAATTTAGTAATATGTGATTTTACCTTATTGAAGCTCTGAAAAGTCGCTTAGCTTAGGCTGAATGATGGATGGTAAAGTATTTTAGGGTAAGACATAACTGTGGGGTAATGACTTAATATATTCAAGACAATCCCCTTTTGCAAAAAATATTGCACCTTGGGTGACCCTGGCCACGCCTATAAAAGGGGGTGGTCTATTGTAGATACTGGGATGGGCTGGTAGGGGCTGGGGGAGACCATCAATGGACGCCCCATAGTCCACTGCGAAGTTGGAGTAATCCAACTGTTAAAATTCATGTTAATTTCCCAGGAGGTATTCGAACTGGTGTTACCCCAACTTTCAGGGTTCCATCAATAATCAGCCAGGGTCTTTTGGCTGATTTCCTCATTATTATTTAATTCAATGTCATTATTGAAGACTAGTAAATTTCTGATATTTCCCCTTCTTAGCGATTTGGACCCACAACATTCTTATCTTGTTGCTGGGAGGGCAAATGTCTGACATCACCCCCTCAAGGATGTTGGGGAAAGATAAGGCCAAAGAAAGCGGCCATGTACCTGATTAATAGTGACTCTGGAAGCGAGGGATTTGATTGAGTACTCATCCCCTCGCTTTTATGTAATTTAAAATGGCCCTTTCCAAATTTAACCAAGATTCTTACTTCTAGGAGTGCTGCGGTTGTGATAATATAATACCAAGTCAGCTACTTGGAAGGAAGGGAGAGGGACACATTACTTGTTATCTTCTTCAGCTTCTTTTGTGACTGTCTTAGCAAAGTTAGTCATAGCTTTTACTTGTAGTTGAATTATGTGTTGGGCCAACTTTTTCTTTGCTTTCTCTGGGTCAGTTATGTCAGTGAAAATATCTTTATCTAGTAGATCTGGTACCCCAGGTTCTTGGCCATACAATACAAAGAAAAAGGACATCGTTAAGATGTGATGATAACTAATTTGGTAGGCCATAAGGGCACTGGGTAAATAAAGATCCCAGTGGAGAGGATCTGAATTGGCCATTTTGCGGAGTATGGAGACCGGGGTTCTGTTAACTCTTTCTACAGCCCCATCTGTGGATGGGTTATAAGGGGCTGAGAAGAGTTGTTGCGCTCCCATAAAGGTGGCAAGGAACTTCACCAATTGGGAAGTAATTTTTTTCCATTGTCACATAAGAGGACCTGGGGACACCCATGCCGGGTGGAAATGTATTGCTGTAAGAAGTTGGCCGTGGCTTTAGCAGTTTGAGCGGGGAGAGCTACAGCTTCAACCCATTTGGTGAAATGATCAATACCAACTCTGATATAGTGATTGCCACCTGTGGTCTGAGGGAGAGAACTTACCACATCCAGACTCATGGTGTGGAAAGGTTGTTGAGGCGTTATAGGTTATTATTGATATTGGAACTTTAAGCTGGATTGTTTCTTATAGGTCAGGCATGCATCTAAGAATTCAGTTATGGTTTCCAAGATGCCCTCCTAGTAGTACCAATTTTCACCCACTCATATATTTTGCATATTCCGACATGCCCCATGATAGTGTGGGACACCAAGATGACAGGAACTCGCTCTGAATGCTGGAGATAGGGCAATCAATTTACTCCTACTTTTTTATATAGCTTCCCATTTTCCATCTTGGTGTTGCAGGAGTTTTGAGTAAGCATTTTTTGTACAGGTCCATCTTCATCAGCCCATGCATCTGGAGTAATGAGGAGATTGTGTAGCCTCTCAGATTCACTATTGTCTAAGTGAAGAAACGGCGCCGTGTTAACCCATCTACATTCATGTGGCGTATTACTGCCCAATACTCAATAGTCATAACATAATGCTGAAGCTTCAGAGCCTGGAAAGCCAACCGCCCTATGGGGTCCTTCATATCTGCAACCACTTTAGAGAGGTGTGGTCGTGATTGCTTTGAAGGGATTCCCATATAGGAATGGGAGGTAGTGTTTAACAGTGAGCATGACAGCCAAACACTCCTTCTCCATGACGCTGTAGTTACGCTCAGCTTTAGAAAGCATTTTACTAAAGTAAGATATGGGATGATCAACTCCATTCTCATCCAATTGAGCCTAGATAGCTCCAACAGCGTAGTCAGAGGAAAAAGTGATCAGCACAAAATGTTTGCTGTAGTCAGGATGGCGGAGTATTGGTCTTTTTTGTAATAGCGCCTTCAAGGTCTCAAAGGCTGCTTTTTGTTCAGCACCCCAATGGAAGGGGGTATTCTTAGTTAAGGGGCGGATGAGGGGCTCACTGAGCTGTGCGAATTTTGGAATAAATTGATGTTAATACACCATCATACTCAAGAATACCTGGATGTCATGAAGGGTTTTTCGCTCAGGCATCTTGGATATTGCTTCGACTTTATCTTGTAGAGGTTAAATTCCATTTGTAAGATGGCGTGCCCAAGAAAATCCAGCTTCTTCTCGTAAAAAGTACACTTGGAGGGGCTTAGTTTGATATTAGATGCCCAGAAGCATTTAAACACCTCCTTTAGATGTGCGAGGTGGTCATTGAAAGTCTTAAGAGAACTGCAATATCATCAAGATAGACGATGACGCAGATTAATTTTGGATCCTGAAAGATATAATCCATTGTTCTCTGGAAAGTGGCGGGAGCGTTGCTCAACCCTT
The DNA here is from genome assembly GCA_022478985.1 of Massospora cicadina. Classification (NCBI taxonomy): domain Eukaryota; kingdom Fungi; phylum Entomophthoromycota; class Entomophthoromycetes; order Entomophthorales; family Entomophthoraceae; genus Massospora; species Massospora cicadina. The sequence continues at coordinate 58,884 of JAKSZP010001564.1, forward strand.
GTGGCAGCTGGGTAGGTTGGAAAGAGACCCTCACTGCTCAAAAGAGCACAATTCTCCTGGTCTTGTGGAAAAAGGTCCATTTTCTAATAACCACTAGCCAGGTCCATGACAGAGAAGTACTTAGACCCAGAGAGTTGGGCCAGAGCATCATCAATGCGAGGGATAGGGTAATTATCCTTTTTTGTGAGGTTGTTTAATTTGAGGTAGTCCATCACTATCTGATAACCTCCATTTTTCTTCTTTATTAATAGAAGTAAGATGACCATGGGCTTCGTGAAGGCACCAGCAATTCAGCATACAACAGCTGTTTGAGTTCCATCCATATCTGTAGCTCCTCAACTTTTGATATGCAATAGGGCATATAGCGAATGGGTTTAGCATCCCCAACATCAATAGTATGCACACACCCCTTCATGTTCCCATAGTCATTGTCTTATTTTGTCAAGAGAGTGTCTGTAACTCTCTCGTTCCCAGCAAGGTGATGTGGGATGCAAACCCACATTTCTAGGGAACTAGCCGCTAAGAAAAAAGGAAAGAAGACACCTCAAACGGTGCCTGTGCAAAAGGTACCCCATGCAAGGGTGTAGAGCGCAATATATAGTATCAGGTAAGTGAGGAACATAACCGCTTGAGTGGACCCCAGAGGGGAGTTCATAATCAAGTGTAACTTGGCGTCAGGGGGCTTGGGTGCCTCGATCTGTAGGGGACCTGGGCGGCCCAAGGGAGCCCCTGGGATTTTGGTAAATTGCGATAAAAGGTAGTGGCCCACATAGTTAGTACTCCTCAAAGAGGTCCACTACCAAGTTCACCCAAGGGACCATGAAAAACGTAAAATAACGGGTAAATATATTTAAGAAAGTCAACCAACGAGGAATGTTGGTCACAAAAACAATATTTAAAGTGAACTGGGGAAATTCAGGTTCTGCGGAAGTGCACCCAAGCCTTGACGCTCCAATAAACAGACGCTTCCATCCATTTTCATAAAGTACACTGAAAGTGCCTTCACTCGAGTAATCAATTGAAGGCGTTTTTACCTGAACTTAAAATTTTATAACTTGAACGGGATTTGAACTCTTTGCTCTAATCAACCAAATCAAACCATCTTCATTTGTAACGTAAATCATTCATTTCAGTGCCTGGGCCGAGATAAGAGGCTGGGCGTTTTGCACCCCATTAGTATTAACCTGGGCATGCTTGGCTTGCACCCAGCATTGATCTAAGTTGTGTTTCAGGTCAGGAAGAGCCTAAAGTTTCACCTTCTGGGCCATCTGTCCCCCAGCCTTATCTTTAGCATCAGTTCCCACTATTAAGTCATCTAACCATGACAAATTTGGAGAATATGTCACTGTAGGCCTCGAGTATGGCGTGGACTTTCTCCAGCTCAGCTAGGTCAGTTCATTGGAGATATGAACAGAAGGTAGGGCACATATGGACTGATCAGTAATTAAACCCATGTCTGCCATAGACCTAATACAGTGGACTTGCTTGATGTCCTCAATGGGTATTAGCAATCCACTTTCGATATCCTGATGCTTTTTTACCACCATATACTTCTTGGTGAGATTCTCTAGCAAAAGGTTAATAGGCCACTGATAGGCGAGGTCTGGCACATCTGGAAAAACTCTGGGATCAAAAGAACTAACTCTTTCTATGCTAATGAGGTGCAGTAGGAAATTGTGTGGGATTTTCATGGTAATCTTCGTGTCCACTACACTTTGTTCCCCAGCCTTAATGACCACCTCTTCAGAATCATAGAAAGGGATACTCTCCAAGGCGTCCACTGAGGGAGGAAACAGTTTTATATGCCTTCCCGACATGATGTAATGCAGGGATAAAGCGGAGGAGGGATACTCAACTGTGCAAACATAATCCTTTTTATTGAGCGCATTATAAGACAGAATCAAAGGAACCTCATAGTTAAGCAGTGAAAGATAGCCTTGCTTGAAACTATTAACACCTTCATATTTGAGCATAAATTGGGTTCCAATGAGTAAATTGTAGGTGTTATTGGTCAAAGCCACTGCTGGAGCTGACAAGAGGAGCTTTCCAAAATGAATGGGCAGAGAAGAGTAGGCTCCAATAGCGTGGGTGTTGTTTGGACCCGCAGTTCCAAACTCTTGAGTGTAGTCAAGATCAGGGGCCAGCTTAATTCTTAATGAGTTTGGTTGACACTATGTTCACTGGTGACCCATTGTCAAGGATAGCTTTAACCTGAACTCCATTTATGACAACCTCCACTTTAGTGTCATGGTTGGATGACTTAATAGTGGGAACTGATGCTAAAGATAAGGCTGGGCGACAGGAGGCCCAGAAGGTGAAACTTCAGGCTCTTCCTGACCTGAAACACACCTTAGATCAACGCTGGGTGCAATCCAAGCATTCCCAGGTTGATACTAATGGGGTGCAAAACGCTCAGCCTCTTATCTCGGGCCAGGCACTGAAACAAACGATTTACATTACAAATGAAGATGGTTTGATTCGGTTAATTGGAGAGCAAGGGTTCAAATCCCATTCAAGTTATGAAATTTTAAGTTCAGGTAAAAACGCCTTCAATTGATTACTCAAGTGAAGGCACTTTCAGTGTATTTAATGAAAATGGATGGAAGCGTCTGTTTATTGGAGCGTCAAGGCTTGGGTGCACTTCCGCAGAGCCTGAATTTCCCCAGCCCACTTTAAAACATGTTTTTGCGACCAACATTCCTTGCTGGTTAACTTTTTTAAATAGATTTACTCATTACTTTACATTTTACTTATGGTTCCTTGGGCGAACTTGGTGGCGCACTTCTTCAGGGAGGTCTCCAACTATGTGGGCCACTTTCTTTTATCGCAATTTACCAAAATCCCAGGGGCTCCCTTGGGCCGCCCAAGTCCCCTCCAGATCGAGGCATCCAAGCCCCCTGACGCCAAGTTACACTTGATTATGGACTCCCCTCTGGGGTCCACTCAAGCTGTTATGTTTCTCACTTATCTGGTACTATATATTGCGCTCTACACCCTTGCCTGGGGTACCTTTAGCACAGGCACCATTTGAGGTGTCTTCTTTCCCTTTCTCTTAACGGCTAGTTCCCTAGAAATGTGGGTTTGCATCCCACATCACCTTTTTGGGAACGAGAGAGTTACAGACACTCTCTTGACATTTAGTTAAAGTACCACCCAAGGAGGGGGGAAGAGCGAGGACCTCTTTTAGATGAAAATTAGAGGCCAGTAGTTTATCCATTTCAGGGTATTTCTCCTAGATAGTCTTTAGAGTATGAACGCACTGGGTAGGGCGGAGAAATGTGGCAATGAGCTGGTCAGTGTCAATGGCAGTATCAATAATTTCAAGGCCCCTTATCACTTGCTGAAGATTAGTGTGACGAGAAATCTTAGCCAATTCACTCTCTCTGGGTTCAATCAATCAGGCACCTCCACTTCACCTGGGGCTCCTAAAACATAATGACTAACATCTTTATCGCTCCTCTCAGACTCGTCGTCAGAGGGTTTATCAACGCAGGTTAGGGAGCCCATAGGAGGTGAGGTAAGTTTAGGACTTTTCATCTGGTATGATAGGTCCTGTGGTTGCTCCTCCATATTATAAAATCTTGTGGAAGGCGTGGTTTTTTACAGCTCAATTTTTTCCTTAGAAGTAGGGGTTTTGCTGCTTCAGGGAGACAGGTTTCAGACAGAGTTAGCTGATTGAGAGGTTGAGGGGAATAGCACGTGGAGGTGGAGGTTTTAACTTCAACAGATATGGGTCATTCAGTGGCTGAGTTCTGCAAAACAGGCGGTTTAGTCTTTGTGACCTGGTCCTCTAACCCATTGTTAGTGGGAGTGATTGGGACCTGAGAAAGGGGCTTATACTGAAGAACAAGCTTTGAAACCACTTGGTATGGCCGCTCTAAAGAAGACGATGGGCAAGGCAAAGGTACGTCTGACTTCACCAACTGAGTGTTTTGAACTGAAGACGAAGGGGAGCACTGCCCCATCACAGCCATTACCATCAGACTATCTTTATTAGAAGAGAAATTATTCTGTAAAGCAACTCTGCAGAAGCAGGTTTCCAGAGGGAAACAGCCATAGTAGGGGCTAAAGTGATTAGCGTAGATGCTTGTCTCAAAACTCCTTGTATAGGGTCAGGCTCATAGATCTCTGCAACTGCTAATAAATTCTCCTTGATATCTCGTACATCTTTGAAGGTTCGCATTAAAGAAGAGAGATGCATAGCCAAGGAGGGATGAAATGCCAAGCCAGCCAAGCTAGCTGCAATTACATCATGGAGAGGGAGCATTTGGGCAAGCAACAAAGGGTGAGCTTTATTCTAGAAACGCTTAACAAAAGAGTTGATCAGTTCTCCCTCTTGCAAACTAAGGCACATAAAGGCCTGTTTTTGCCGCTGCAAACTTTGTTTAAACAAAATTCGTCTAACAGCGCTTGCTTAATCTCTGCCAAGTTCTAAGTTTACCTGGTGGGGACCATTCTTTCTTGAGCTATGCGGCTTAAGCAAAGAAGGATGTATTGGATTTTTTGCCGGTCAGTTGCTCCTTCCATCACAGATTCTTAAACATAAAGAAAGTAGGCAATACTGCCCTCACCAGGTATGAACTTGTCTCTCAGAGGGGGTTTTCTTATAACAGGACATTGTAGTGAGTGCTGCTCAAGCCGTTTAGAGCGAGACAAAGCAACAGCTAGCCGAAGTTCAATGGAAGCAAGCTGATGTTTTTCCATCCTTTTTGTGGTGTAAAGGTAGCCTCTGTAGTGAGCACCACTTTTTGGATTTTGGCTTGGAAATCATCTCACTGGTGCTTGCTGCCTTGAACCCAGCAATGTAAATCAGGGGCTTTTCTTACCGCCTATAGGAAGATAATAGAAAAATAGAAAATAATAAAAAGTTCAAAGTTATATTTTTAATGGGGTGCTGCGTGGGGGTAAAAGAGAGTATATCTTAGTAAATTGATAAAGGTATTTAAAACAATGAGGCTTGAAGTTTGTAGGGCTTGAGAATTTCTGAATTTAGTAATATGTGATTTTAGCCTAATGAAGCTATGAAAAGTCGCTTGACTTAGGTTGAACGATGGATGGGGAATTATTTTGGAGTAAGACGTAACTGTGGGGTAATGTCTTATTATTTAAGCTAGTCCCCTTTTACAAAAAATATTGCACCTTGGGTGACCCTGGCCACGCCTATAAAAGGGGGTGGTCCATTGTAGATACTGGGATGGGATGGTAGGGGCTGGGGGAGATCCATCCAATGGACGCCCCATAGTCCACTGCGAAGTTGGAGTAATCCAACTGTTAAAATTCATGTTAATTTCCCAGGAGGTATTTGAGCTAGTGTTACCCCAATTTGCGGGGTTACACTGAGAATCAGCCAGGGACTTTTGGCCGATTTTCTAATTATTATTTAAATCAATGCTATTATTACAGACTAGTAAATGTCCGGTATTTCTACTTCTCAGCTGAATTGGACCCACAACATTCTTATCTTGTTGCTGGGAGGGCATATGTCTGACATGTGGCACATCTGCCTCATTAATGGTTCTGGGGATGAGGCTGTGGCACCAGTTCCATTTATAATTTGATATGATGAAGAGGAAAGTGCTGTTGTCACCTATGGGCAGATGTGCTGGAGTGGGAGTTCCAGTCTCAGGGGTCAGCAGTGAATCATATGGGGGAATATCTTCAGTGACGCCATTGGAGGTTTTGCCCGAGGAGTACCAGGATTTTAAGTTGGTGTTTGAAACCAGGGTCGAGGCCCCCTCCCACCTACAGGGGACTTTGCATTTAGTTTTGGCTCACTGAGGACTCTTAATTGCCAAGGGGATGTCCAGTTTATCTGTTAGAACCTCAGGCTCAGGAAGCTCTTGATTTATGTCCATAAGATGATAGGTCTGTGTTTGATTGTGCCGTCCAAACCATCTGTGGTTTCGCCAGTGCTGCTGGTGCCAAAGGCGAGTGGGGAGTTACGTCATTATGTGGACTTCCAGTGGCTTAATGTGGTGACAGAGCCTGACCCTTATCTAATGCCACTCACAGAAGACATTCTTCCCATGATTTCAGGGTGTGTGGTGTTCATCAAATTGGATCTGGTTGACGCATTCAATCAGATTTCTGTGCAGCCAGAGCACCAGAATTATACCGCGTTCAAGTGCCACTTGGGGAATTTTGAGTATCAGGTTATGCCATTTGGGCTGAATTATGCCCTCATAGTCTTTCAACGTATAAGTGACCGTGTGTTGGGGGTATTAGTGGGTAGATCTTTCATTGGTATATGGATGATATTTTTATATTTTCCAGGTCAATGAAAGATCACGTGAAGGATGTAGGGAGTGTGCTGGAGGTGGTAATCTATGTGGGCTTGAAGTCAAAGCCATCCAAGTGTGAGTTTATTATGGACTTGGTGTCCTTCCTGGTGAATGTGGTTTTCCAAGGGGGTTAGCGATATGTCCTGATAAGCTACTAGTGGTGAAGGAGTGGAAGGCCACCAGGAATTAGACTGAGGTGCGGAGTTTTCTGAGTAGTGAACTTTGTAAGGAGGTTCTCCAAGATTTAGCCAAGTTTGATGTGCCGTTGACAAGGTTTTCTGGGGATATACCCTTCATTTGAGGGGAGACTGAGGAAAGGGCTTTTCAGTGGGTGAAGACCAGTCTGTTGACAGCCCCAGTTCTGGCCCATCCTGACCCCCACAGACCGTTTGTAGTAGAGACAGATGCGTCAAACTTTGCACTTGGAGCGGTGCTATTGAAGGAGGGTAAAGATGGGGTTGAGCACCCTGTCTGTTACTTCAACAGGAAGATGGCGCCTGCTGAGACAAATTACCCAGTCTAGAACAAGAAACTTTAACTGCAATAGTGGCGGCATTAAGGATTGGCAACACCACCTGTTGTACGCCAGGCATCCGGTTGTGATCCAGACTGATCATCAAGCCTTAGAGTGATACAAGTCCCCACGTCTGATAAATCAGAGAATAACTGGTGGCACTTATAATTGGTTCAGTATGAGTTACAGATTGAGTATAATCCAGGTAAACAGAATATCTTGCCGGATAAAGAGTCATAGTTCAGGGTTGGTTTATCTATGGAAAAGTTGAGGAGGCTTAACACAGATACAATATTACCATTAGTCTGTTTGTGATGATCCAGGGTTGGAGAGAAGGAATCTCAGGGAGAATTTGGACTGCGCAGCAGAGGAGTGAGTTAGGCTGGTGGATTTTGAATGAGACAAGTGAAGGGGAGGCGATCAAGAGACATGTAGGGTTCTCAAATCAGGAAAGTTTTATTCAGCATGAAGAAAGGATGTGAGTTCTGGTGATGATTCTGCAGCAGAAGGTGTTGGTAGCTAACCATGATCATCCTTTGGCAGGACATCCAGGTGGGGAGAAGAAGATGGACTTAGTTCATCATCATTACTCATGGAGGGGAGTTGGTGCGGCATTACGGCAGTATGTGGAGAAATGTATGGTGTGTGCCAGGTTAAACTCCCGCAATATGGCTCCAGGAAAGAAATTGAAGCCTCTTCAGATTCCGTCCAGGATGTGGGCCTCAGTGAGTGAGGATTTTATCATAGGGTTGCCCAAGTCCTAAGGGATGGACGCCCTGATGGCAGTGGTGGATCTCCTGATGAAGTATGCAGAGTTTTTCCCTTGTTGGTCAACCATCTCTGAAAAAGGTAGCTGGCAAGTTCTTTATGAATGAGGTCTTTTACTGGCATGGGGTAACAGAGGAGATTGTGTTAGACTGGGCTCCGCAGTTAATATCTCAGTTCTGGTTGCATCTGTTAGGAAACTTGATGTTAAAGGCCTCCCAATAGTCAGCTTACCATCCCCTAATCAGATGGCCAAAAAGAGAGGGTAAATCAAATATTGGAACAGTATTTGAGGTGCTACATCTTGGGGCAGCAGGATGATTGGGTGAGTTGGGTGAAGTTGCGCAATTTACATATAAAAATCACAAGCATGCATCCATGGGAATGACCCCTATTTTTTGCAAATCATGGTCAGCACGCAGAGGGTATGGGCCTCAGGATAAGGGTCGGAATCCAGCAGCAGATGAGCTGTCACATGAGACTCAGGATACCTTGAGGCTCCTGAGAAGGAATCTAGTAGCAGATATCGTGGCTCAGAAGAGGAGAGAATATAAGCATTAATCAGAGAGGAACTTTTTCAAGGAAGGCGATTGGGTCTTGGTAAACGCTTAAAACTATGCCATATTTTTGATGAGCTGGAAGTTGGAACCAGTGGCGTTGGGCTCATACCCAATAGCGAGGGTGGTGAACAAGGTGGCATTTAAGCTTAAGTTTCCAGAGGGGTCACGGGCTCATCCAATGTTTCATGTGTCACCGCTCAAACCGTTCTTGGGGCAGCTGCCTGAGAGGGCCTCTCCATTGTTTTCAGCTGAAAGGGGGGCTGAGGAGTGCGTGATGGAGGAGATTCTGGACATGAATGTTGTGCGGGGTCATAGGTCTTTTTTGGTCCAGTGGAGGGGTCATCCAGTTGAGATTACCACGTGGCAGACGTCCAGAGATTGCGTCCAGTGTCCTGGGAAATTGAGAGTTCTTCTTGTCTTGGGTGGTGATGTGACATTTGAGGTTTTCCCTCAATATCACATTGCCCTGATCTTTGATAAGACAAAAAAAGCTGGTGTGGAGGAAGGAGGGGTGAGAGAGCATTAATTTTGGCTAGACCCCAGGTTGGGACTGAGACTGGAGCAGGACGGCGGTTAGGACTTTCGTCAGGCCTGTGGTTGAACCAGATGGTTTTAAGGTGAGTGGGTTCTAGGGTAAAGTTGGATTTGAATCAGATTTGGATCAGGTCCTAAGTGTGGTGGCTCAGCCGCCACAGAATTCAATTCAGCCTAGAACGATGGAGGCTTTATTATAGAATATTTCAAAAGACATAGTATCAGGCATGACGTATGAGCCTGATATATTCTTGCAGCAGAGAGCTATAAGGGATATGATTTGAGTACGGGAGGTTCTTTAGTTCCATTTTTCTATTAGCAAGCCTAATATACTGTTGGGATTTTTCCGCCTTTCCAGCCTCCTAGATTACCATGGATTACTATGGGATAATTCCCTATGGCGAGTAATTTGTATATTGGTTGAACATGATTTTGGGCTAGTAATGTTCAGGGGATTTTAAGTAATTCGCCATGTTCAGATCCACTGAGGATTGATCCTGGTGAATGCTTAAGATCTCATCAGGCATAGTTGCTGACAAAATGGGCATCTGATAGTTGATTGATGATCAATTATCAGGTATACTAATTGGGATCAGTTGTTTTTCATCAACAACTGATTGGGAATTTAATAAGCAAGTTGCAAGGAGAGTGATGCCACTTACAACTAGCAAATTAATCAGTTGGTTTGCAACATGCCATAATGGGTAACAAGTCCTATCACCTAAGCAGGTTTCTCATCAGATATGGTTGGTTTTCTGGGATTGAGTGGGAAACTTTAGGGACACAATTTCTGACTCTGTCCGTTTTAGGTCTTGAGGATGTCTGATGAAGGAATCTTAACCAGATGGAGAATAACATCACTGGTGAGATGATAAAGGGAAGTTCACCAGCAACGGCTGCCATTTTTATGACTGAGGTGCTAACTGAGGGTCGGGCACCAAATTCCTTCTATAAATTCCCCTGATAATTCACATTAATAAATATACCAAGTTGAAGAATTCATTATTGTGTTAATTTTCATTCATTTTCAGGAAATTATTGCTATGTGCCATGATTGGGGACTCTTTTGTCAGAAAAGGAGTAAGGATCAAGTATTCTTAGAAGAGAAGCTGAACTTAGATGGATTATGCTGCAGACTTCGTGTCACAAGAGGAAAGGCCATGAACTTCTCGAACTGAGCATGGATCAAGTTAGGCAAATAAGGTTAGAAGTCCCTACAGACAACATCAAGAGTATTTTTGGAGAACTACAGGTCTATCATTGGACCAGAACGTTTTATCTATCTAACTATGGATAATAGACTTCATACTAGTATTAATCAATTATCAATTACTATCAGATAACGCAAACCGTGCACATATTGAACCTGTGCAATTAATGATTGGGAGCTATCAATTGAGGAAGAACCCAGGATTTTATTAATTGTTACTTATGAGAAGTGTAGCCAACAGGGGCCAATAGTAACCAACTCCCAATTTTTAACATTTTTCAGAAAAGCCGTTCTTTAAAATTATCTATTTTATTAGTGTCTGCTGAATTTCATATTGGTATATTTAGTCTAACAGCGGCATATTTGCCTATACAAACATGAGGTGGACTTTGAGAGCGAGTTTGGGAAGGCTATTGCCTCCCTATACACCTTGCCTTGGATTCAGGGCATGTTGCTTGGGGTAATCATACTTGCAACTGTCCTCCAAAGTATGTTCATCCACAGCGCCTGTAGCAAACGCACTAAAAATAGTCTCAGGAACCTTGTCCACCCTTTGGTCGTTGACTTGGGTCCTGCCTCCCAATTCATTCGTGGCTCATTGGAAGGAGCCAATGCGTTACAATCTAGGTAAATATCCCTTTAAATATTGTCAACATAGATGGTACTCAATATGTTCCTCTTCAGGACTCCATAGTGTTTGTTTGCTTCCTCATTTAATAAATCATAAGCTAGAATCCATTTTTAGAGAATAAGTGGCTTCAGGATATGTTATGATCTTTAACAATTTTTTTATTTCTTAGCTCATACTCTTCCAATTTATATCAATTAGTAGCTTTATTAGTGGGTTGTTCATCCGCATACTAAAATTACTTTATCATATTATGAGGATGTGTAAATTCAATATTTTTTCTTTCTTTTATTACTAATTATGGTTGATATAAGCATTAAATTGAATTTTAATATCACTTGATTTATGGTGGTTATTGGCTGTCATACAATAAGGTTTGGTGATAAAGGCATTGTCCGTCTAATTAAATCATCTGATCTTGTTGCAGGGGTGCTTAGCAAAGGTGATAATAGTGTCAAGGCTGGTTGCAGCTGAAAGACTAAGAGTTACTATAGGGCCTTTGACCCTGGATTCTCATCATCAACTTTTGTTCTTGCTCAACTGAAGTATTGATATGTTGTTTATTTCCAGAGGATAAGTGATATATTGTATTTTTAAGATATATTTTGTATTTTGTTATCCAAAAATAAAGTTTCTAGATTTATTTAAAAATGGTAACATTATGATCTTGTCAACATCTATTAGTGAGTTATGCATAATTTTAGCAAGCATATATAGCATGGCCAATAAAGGTAGGTTGTGTTACTAACACTATTCAAAATATGGGTTTTTAGATTCTTAAGATACCATATAAGGAGTTAGTGATCTACTTATTCATAGTTTTTATACCTAAATAGGCCATATTACTACCAGTAAATTGAAATTATATAAACATGATAATGTTGAAGTCTTTGAGGCTTATCATTCAGAATTTTCACATAGTTTCAACGTTAGTATTATATATTTCTTCTTTTCTATAATTGCTTATCCCTCATGATTCAAATGTTAAGTTTAAACTATGATCTTTCATGAAAGTACAAATAGCAGGCTGGTCGTCTCCCAAAGACATTGTTGGGAGTTCACTTCATTATCATCTACTCAATTAATATGGTTAGCGGGTATTTATCAATACATTCTATGATCAAAGCTTTAAGATTCTGATTAGTATAAGTATGAGCAAAGAAGAACATGGTCTCTTGTTTGTAAGAGAGTTATACCTCAGATTCTGGGGGTAACATTCCTAACAGAATCACAAATATGTCATTAATGCTCTGTAATTTCAGTATGACTATGACTTAAAGTGTTATTGGCACCTGAGTACTCATATCATCATTCATTGTGTGAGCAATTTTCTGTAGCTCATCAGGAGATTAACCCAACTTTGGTCAGTTAGTTAGTTCAGCTAATATATTAAAATGTTTATTTTAAATAAATTTGATAATGAATAACCTAATTTTATTTGGAAAATGATTAGACTTATACCTTATCGTTTTAGAAAATGCCAAAAAAGAAGTGTTATGTGTAACAGTCAGGCTCTCACCAGTACGCCACAAAGGAATCTGGTATTACAAGCCAGATCACTGAACACATAATGGTTAAGCCTTCGGAGATTCATCTCTGAATCCGTGTGCCATGTCTGGAAGTCATGACATATTTTTCAAATACTGGTCCCAGTGACACAACATGCCAACAGCAGGGTCTAGCTCCAGGGCAGCGCTGATAATAAGGCCTATTATTGGCCTAACTTTCTGGTTGAGCTCATCATCCTGATCTTGGTTTTCTTAATTACATATAATAAGAATATCTTTATAAATTATCTTAATAAGCTGACAATGTTTATCAAATATTATGTATTTTCATAAATGATGAAACTAAATTCTTAATTATTGCATTTCCCTTTATATATAACACTGCAAACCCTTTATTAAACTCCTTTACCCTAAGCTCTTGAGCGGGGACCAGATCTTCATTTCTAAAGGCTGAATATCACAATTGATAATTAATCGAAGAATTTGAGATGCTGGCGTGCTTTCCTCTGGAAAATCTCTACTCCTGAATTTCAGATTCTCAAACTTCAATGTCTCCTTTCACAATCTACTTTTCCATTGATCTCATTTTATCTGAATTGACTCTAACTTCTCAGCGGAATCAGAAACTTTACCAACTAGCTCATGAGCGGACCAGGATGCGCCTGATCCATTACATACACCCCTTATGAGACCCAAAATTCCTTTACCTTCTCTGGGCACTGCGCACTTCTTTCTCAAAATTTTCCACATCATCTCCTCCACTGGATACCCCTTCAATTTTATATAGACTTCTGTCAGCCTGTCACCCACCTTGCGTCCATTATCTGCCTGACCATATATTCCTGGATATCCTCCTTGCAAGGTATCTTAAGTCCAAGCTGTCCATTCCTTTTCCTTTGACGCCCATAATTTGAAAGGTGGATCACAAGATAGTCCTTTGACCCTTCTGGAAGTTGCAGTTCAAAAGTGACCCTCTTGATAGCACAAATAATTTTATATGTGCCCAAAATTTTTGGTCCAAGCTTCCAGCTCTTCAACGCATGGTGTAGTTCATAGTTACCACTATCACCCAATATCCAGGAGCAAGTAGCGGATCTAGAGCCTTTTATCAGTCCACCTGATACTTCTGCTGTGCCATGGCTTCTTCCAAATTTCCTCGTAGTCTTCTCCCATGTCTGCTATAGTGAGAATTATTCCACCCCGAGCACACTCAACTTCCCAAACTCCCATCTAATGTAGGCTTGAATCCATGGTTCACAAAGAAACAGGGTCATTCCCATCAAAAATTAACATTAGTCATTATATGCAAACTGGGACATTCAGAACTATGAAACCCAATAATCATGCCATTATAAGATGTAACAATGAAATATTGTTCAAGTATTTTATTTACCTATCAATTTATCCGTCATATCGGTGATGATATGCCAAAAATTAACCTAAGTGAATTTTCAAATTTCTCAGCAAGTTTGATCAGAATTTTGACAAAAACTGGGGCCTGCAGTCCAAAGTGATTTCAGCTGGTAGCCCATGCCAAGCAAATATATTGTTGACAAAAATCTTTGCTTCATCCTTCACTGCAAAATTGTTTAGTGCATGGATTAATTTGGCATATTTAGTTAACCAATCGATGATCGCCATAATTGAATCCTTCCCCTGGACCCTTAACAGGACTGTTATAAAATCCACATTAACAAACCCCAAGGACAACCTGGAATTTGAGGTGTAATTAACTTACCAGTGGAAGTTTTTCTAGAAGGTTTTGACCTAGTGCAAACCAAGCATTCACCACATATTTCATTTTAATTTTTGAAGGCTTACCACGTGTGATTCCGCTGCACCAGTTTGACCGTTTTCTAAACTCTAGGGTTCCCCGCCAATGGGTGGTCATAAGACTCTTGAAGTAACTCCCATTGCAATGATGGGTTGAAGCCCATATGCGTTAAACATGGTACAATGCAACGTTTTTCTTCCCATAAGTGCAGTGGTAGCCATGCTGTTGGCCTTTTACTTTCTCAGCCCATACCCAACGTCAAATGCTGACTTTCTCTGTTTCCTTCAGATCTCTTCTCCCAATTTAGATTCTATAATTCAATCATTTAAAATTGATCTGGCTAAAACATTGTAACCGTGTTGAAACCTTCCAACTAAGTCTTCTTATAGGCCAATCACACGTCATAATTTTATTCAATTTGCCAGGGTATTGGCTGATCCTAGCCAGAATTTACTAAAAAATCATATTAGACCAGCTCTACGTGCTTTTGGGCTTAACACTGGTTTATCTTTCATGGCGCAGAATAATACTCCAGCGTTCTATGATCAGTCTGAACCAATAAAGGATGGTGCGCATATAACAGGTGGCGCTGCCATTCCCTTGAAGCCAAGCTCACTGCCAGTAATGCTTTATCATTTATTTGTCAGCTTTCTCTGTCAGAATCCTTTTTAAGCTAGAATAAAACATGGGTTGTTCTAATCCATCCTCCCCTTCTTACAATAACACCACCCCATGGCATAATTCATTGCATCTGTTTTGACCAGAAAGATCCTGGGGTCAGGATGATCCAGATGAGGCGCTAAAAAGTAGTTTCTCTTTTAACAAATTAAACGCCTGCTCCTCTTATCCCATAGGAATGGAACATCACACATTAACCACATAAGCAATAGAGCCATTTTTGACATAGTTTTTATAAACTGTCATAAATTAATTGTCCCTAAGAAGCTCTGCACCCCGTTTGGTACATCAGTGCTTTCCATGCTTAAATTCCCGCAGATTGTCAGGAAATAACCCTAATTCCAATCTTAAACATGATAATACCCAAAGATGTTACTAAGCTTTGGCTAAATTCGCATTACAATGGCTTAAACTCAGAACCATTTTGACAATTGCTCCCAGTACCTCCTGCAGGTTGTGCACATGATCAATCTAAAAACAGGAAAGCCTGAGGATATTATCCATATATGCCACACAGCACCAGTCGATTGTACCACCCACTATGTGATTAATCATCTGCTGGAACACCGCTGTGGCCTTTTGTAGCCCAAATGTAACTCATTGGTTCCTTCCAGTGGCTACAAATGAATTGGGAAGCAAGGCCCAAGTAAATGTCCAATGGGCAGACAAGATCCCTGAGACCATTCTCCTAGTGCATATGCTACAGGAGCCACGGATAAACACCCCTTGGAGGACAGTTTTGAGTATGCTTACCCCCAGCAACATGCCCTGACTCCAGACAAGGTGTATAGGGAGGCGATAGCCTTCCCAATCTTGCTCTCAAAGTCCAACTCCTGTTTTTATAGGCCAAACATGGCCGCTGTTAGACCAAATAATATATATAAACCTCAGAAGACAGTAATAGAAATATATAAGGCTTAGGAACGGCTTTATTTGATGTATTCAGGCAAGTTGATAGAAAACAGAAATAGAGAACCTCCCATTCTCAAGTCCTATCTCTTATAGCTCTCTGCTGCAAGCATAAATCAAGCTCATTCGCCATACCTGACGTTATGTCTTTTGAAACATGCCATAAGCAAACCCCAATTGTTTTAGGCCGGATTGAATTCCGTGGTGGCTGAACCACCATACCCAAGAATTGTTTCAATTCTGATTCGAATCTACCTTTAACCTAGAAACCACCCACTTCAAAACCATTTGGTTTGACCCCAGGCCTAATGAAACATATAACAGTCGACCTTCCCCAGTCTTAGTCTCAACCTGGGGTCTAGCCAAGACTAATGCTCTCTCACTCCCTCCATATTCCACACCAGCCTGCCCTGTCTTATCAAAGATCAGGGCAATGTGATGTTGAGGATAAATCTTAACCGTCACACCAAATGGCATTACATGATACTTAAACATCCCCAAGTGTCATTCAAATGCTGTTATCCGATGTTCTTGTCTCATAGGTACTTGTTTAGATTCATTTGCAAGATTTAACTTTATAAAAACTTTGCAGCCCATACCACTGGAAGAATATTCTATATTAAGTGAATAGGGTGGGGATTGGGCTCCATAACTGCATTGAGCTGCCGAAAATCCACTCATGGATGCAATTTCCCACTTGTTTTTGGTACTATTAGTACCGGTGACACAATGGTGTATTTTAAAGGTTTGATCAACCCTTAGCTCAACATTGAACCTACGTGCTTCTCCAGCGCTGCTTTCGCCCACTGGTTATGTGTGTAAACTGCACATCCACAGGAAAGTTTGGACCCTCCTTAAATTGAACCAAAAATGCAAATGGCCAGTGGGGAATATGATGATGTCCTCCTGGACTTATTACTCACATGAAATTTCAATATTCTTCAAGAAAATCATCTTCCTGTATTACTCACACGTTATTTGATTAGTTCAGCGCATATTCACCAACTATCAATCTTCATCTCATTGATAACCCCATCTTTGTGTTCAAGGTAACTACTCACAGAAAGGCAGGTCAATCTGGGGCTATAGATGATCCCACCACTGCATCCCCAACACCACTGGATTGGCCAGATTCTCTACTTCACAAGATTGCTTCTTGAACTCAACCATATTCCGTTGTATTCCTATCAATGGACTTACTCCCCATGAGGGAGCCCTATGTAAACATCAGCAAACATGACCTCTAGCCCCTCCTGAATCTCCAACTTTATTTTTTGGCTACTGCAAGTTCAGCATAATTTTCCTTTTCCCTTATATCCACCATGGCCAAAACCTCTTCTGTTACGCCATGCGTTTATAACTCCACCAGGAAAATAAATGATGATAAAGTGAAAAAACAGAATTCTTCTGAATTCTTTTTTTGTTTTTAAATATGTAAGCGATGTATACTTGGTCACCTTATCCTTCTCATGTCCTTAGATCGCCGCTTTATTGGAGTCCTCAATGTTCCATTGTTGGGCTCCTACTTGTACATTCCCAAAATTATGGGGTATGGCATGCCAGTCACCCTACCGGGCTGACCATTCATTGGAGATTATCCCTTTCCCAGAAACATGGATCCTTCACGTCAGTCTCATGTTAATGCTAATTGTTTTAAAACTGCTAGGCTAACGCGACCTCCTCAACCAGCTTACCTTGAACTTTTTCTGTCGCCATAAGAGCCAGTAAATCTGTCTGTAACCCCTAAAAGAAAATTCATGATGATTGCAAATATGCTACCTGAGTCACCTTTGCTAGCAGATGGTAAAATTTATAAATACCCCTCAACTGAGCTATGCCTTCTAGCTAACAGTTAAAAGCACCTACCATGCTTCATCCTTTGCCTCATCCAGACAGGCTGCATGGTTGATTAAATCCACAAATTCATACATGAAACTTGGGAGGCGACTTTGTTCGTTGAGTATCTCCTGTATCCAGCCTGAAGAGTCCATGGGCAATGCATCCACAATTTGGCAGTTTGGAGCAAGAAAGAGGCCTCCCCCTGTTACCAGAGCCAAATGCACCTGGAAACAAAACTGCGCAATCACTTGGTGAATTTTATCCAACGCTTCCATGGACAAGGTTACTTGACTGTTGTTTTACTCGAGCATAACAGGGCTTCCCAATGCTTTTGTTGCCACAGCATTCCATACCTTCCCCACCTCATGCATTAAAAATGCCAAAAAAATACCACTATCACCACAGTCAATATATGTTGGTACCATACCTCCCCTCTTGTGATTGCCACCTCCTCTTGGGGGCCCCACATGATTAAAAGGTAAGTATTTGAGTTTCATCTAATGTAATATTCATGTTTGTGCTAGTATGCCACAAAGTGTTTGGGTAGTATGAGCTGGTCACTTACCACATAATGGTAAGCCTGCAGAAATCCATCCATGAATCCAAACGCCATGTCTGGAAGTCTTGACTCATTCTTAAACAATGATCCCAGTGAAACTACATGCTAACAACAGGGTCTGGCTCCAGGACAGCTCTGAGAATGAGGCCAATGCTTAGCCTATCTCGCTGGTTGAGCTCATCATCTAGATCGTGGTTTTATTTAAATGAATATAATAAGAATATCTTATAAGTATTCTAATAAGATAACAATGTTTGTTAAATATTGAGTGCTAATAGAATTTAAAACTAAATTCTGAGGTATTGAATTACCCTTAATACAGCACCGCAAACTCTTAACTAAACTCTTTTACCCTACGCTCTTGAGCAATGACCAGATCATTATATAAGAATCAATATACCACTTGAACATTATTTAAAAAATCAAAAAGTCAGTGTCATATTCTGCCAGATAGATTTTTGTTTCTAAATTTACAATTTTCTTACCTCTGATAGCCCCGTTCATGATCCACTCTTCAATAGTCTTATAGTATCTAAATTGACCTTTTATTTCTTGGAGGAATTTAAAATTTTGCTAACTTAGTCAATGTGCAGACCAGGCTGCACCTGATCCATTACATTGTGGAAATATAAGATCTCAAATCAAAGTGATCAATTGTAGTTCCCTGTGTATAAGGACACAGATCACATAAGAATAACATCATCTTCAAAATTTCCCATACTTATCTTTTTAATTATAACATTCTGCTATTTTCATTGATACTAGAACGAAATGAAATTAATTCAAGTTTTTCATAATGCAGTTTTCATAGGTTGAGGCTTTAGAGGCCAAAAAAGTCTGTTGAAGCGCTTTTAGTTTTTATTACTTGTATATAATTAACTTTAAATTTGAATTTTTATTTAAAATTTTATTTAAGGTGGGCTGACCTGAGGACAATACTACACCAATAAAGGGGATTAGAATTAATGGAAAAGGAGGATAAAACCTGGTAAACCTCCACACAGCGTATGATGGGCAGGACCTTATGGACCGCCTTGCTATTTGCTATCTCAGTTTAGAGGCACAGGTGCACAACGCTAACACACTTAAAATTGTCTCCTACCCAAAGTTCATCTACCAGGATTGAACTCAGGAAGGCAGTGATAGTGAGTTCATAATCTACCACTGGGTACCCCCTCCTTTGGATTTGGTTAACTTGCTTTAAAAAATTTGGAGTAATATTGCTAAGTCTAAAGTTTTGGAGTTCTTAAGTTGATTATGATATTGAATCTTTATACTTGGCATATTTTTCAAAGCTTAATTAGCTTTTGTTCCTATCTGGTCAATTAAGGCTTATTTCTCTGATTCTGAATAGTAGGATTCAGCTGATAACTGATGCTGATCATAGGTTCATAGTTAAAATTGTTTGACTGGGCTATAATGTTTGAGATACACTTAATGGTCCTTTATCTCTTATTTCTAAATTTAATTAATACTGCTCTGAGATCTATAATACTTGCATCTGTGAAACCTGAGACCCCTACCTAATTTATGGAAGCTTTGAGTATTTTAAAGAGTTTTCAGATCTCAGGAGTTTATTAAAATTGTGTTAGTAGGACCTAAAGAATGGAATATCATTCTTGTTTTTAGTGTTATTTTCATCTTTTATAAATTTTGAGCTTAATACTATGCTATCTATAATTTTTATAACTTGGTATATATCTAGTTCACAGGTAGAAAAATGTTTAATAGGGTTCATTTTGCCAGGTTTCATTTAGGTTATGGAAGATGCCTAACTCTATGTTTGCTTTAATTACCCTCATCATTCTTTATTGCTGAGGATCCCAAACTCCCCAAGTGCTCAAAAAGATAGTGGCATGTGGAAGTATCTGTGTCAAATACAACTGCACAATAGATCCTACCTTGCCAGCAATTTTGAGAGTATAGTCAGAAATTTGGCCAGAGTGGGCTTTTTGTGAGCCTTTAGCCAAGAGAAAGAATGGTTTACTTATTTGGGTTTGTTCATACCAATGTCTGACAGTAATTTAATTTACTTTTGCTTGTTGTTTATCCTGAGCCAAAGATAACTTGTAGATTATACCCAAAGGAGAATCCCTCAAGTGCAGAGGTCTCCATTACTGGTGAAATTTTTTATAAATTTTGGTCTAAATTAAGGGTTCAGTTAATCCAAATCTCTGACATTGATGCTTTTTATAATATAAAGCTAAATCTGCAAAATTTTCTAAAGGGGACAGGGTTAGTTGTACATTTTAATTTTTTGGTGTCAGGAAACCCTCTTAGTTGATAAGGGGTAACTCTTTAAGTTGTGGTAATTATGCTTAAACGTTTGGTGACTGCCAGTCTTAAAAATTACATCATCTGTCTTACAAATTTATTTTTATTAGATTGGGCCTTTAATTTTGGAAAAATGTATTAACCTGGGGTTAAGTAATTTAAACTCCTTCACTACATGTTTTGGTAAAATAAATAGTAAGGATCTTTATATCAAATCCCCGTCAACCTAGGTGAGGTTCATCATTTTCATCCTAAGTATTTCTTTTTTTATCGTATAACTGGTGTAACAAGATAAACCCTAGCCTTTACCATGAAAGCTTGAGAGACTTTACATAATGCCAAGGCCGCATGGTATTTCCATTTTGATAAAATGTGGGAGCAGGTTGAGTGAAGGGACTAGGTTGGGAGTAAGGTTAGCTGTAATAAGATGGTTGAATACAAGTTTGATAAACCTTGAGTTTATTTATACACTTTATTATGACCAAAACAGAATTATAAAGGGGATATGGGCAAAAAATTACCCATAAAAGGGGTACAACCAATTCATAGGACTTATTAGTGAGTGTAGGGAGGTTGAATTTCTATGTATCTAAAATGGTAAATAAAAGATTTGTTGAATTGGTGTATATTAAAACCTTGGAAATAAAAGTAACACAACAACTACAATGTTACAGCTAATATTCTTATAACTGAGGAATAATAATGGGGTTTATTAAGGGTTGAACCCTAGAAACCTGATGGTGCTAGCTTTTATATGTAACTTTGGGTTTCAATTGTCCAAGTTTACCCTACAGTTTTGTGAAAATCCAAGGATTGCTCGCTTGATTATTTAATTCCTGAATGCTTATTCAGGCTAAAGTTTGGCCAAATGATCCTTAATTTTGCCAGTGGCTTATGGTATTTTGACCGTTTGGAAACTCACTAGGCATCCTTAAATAGCTCCAACTTTTCTGGCCGATTTTAAGCTTGATTTTCCTTCTGTAATTGAGAACTTCAACTGAGGCAGGAAAAGTTTCAAGCTGTGGATCCTAAGATTCCAGTTTGCCACACTATCCAAAATCGACTTAAAATAAAAACTGGAAAGAGAATTGAATAAAATAGATCTTTATGGGAGCTAGGTAGGGTAAGCTGGGGCCTTCACGTGGCGTGACCAAGGAAAACTCATGGAAACATGGGTGAGTAGCCAACACCAGAACCCAGAGAGGCGCCCTAGAAGGGTCCTGTAGTGGCCTGAATGGGGAGTGGGATGGAAGCTAGTGACTGTGACCCAACCTGTTCTTGCGGGTGCTTTCACTCTCCTTTGGGGGGGAATATGGGCAGGAAGGGGGAGGCATGAGTCAGGAATATCGTCTTTCACACTACTTTCCTATGAGGCAGGGCGCTGCAAAAGCAGGTCTCAACGACAAGGATGGGGCAATTCTGATTGGCTGAGCTTTGGCTCATTTGTCTACAATAATCACTGCGGTTTTCTAGGTTGTTCTGAAACCTGGATAGCGGCCAGTAGCTTACGTGGTCTTACACTGGTGCAGCAAAAGGCGAGAGCACTAATGTACCAAAATGACGGACTGACCCAAAAAAGGGCTGTGATGGTTCCCGCATAAAAAGGGCCCAGAGAGCAAACTTCGTCACAAAAACAAACTGAAGAGACCAACCCCGTTAACAAACCAACAGTGGGGGTGGCCTATGCTACACATGGGTCTTCAGTCTCTTTTGCAGCGGTAGCTGCTAATGGATTTGGTGTCAGAACCAAGCTTTTCAAAGCGGGGAACTCCAGCCCATCCAAGGATCTGACGGCGAGCATGGTGGAGAGCCTCAATAGGGTTCACGCTGTGAAAGTGAAGATGGGTGGTTTAAGGGGATGCTCATGGTCAGTGTGATTGAATTGTATGGGTTTGCCCCACTCCATATTTCACGTTTGGCTCCTGGGTTGAAACTTATGACCTTTCAGTCTATGCTTCAAAAGGAACAGGTTTTAGTTGCCAGTTTGAGCACAAAGAATGAGGAGGCCATATGTCTTGACATCATCACCAAGATCAGAAAGTTCATTCTGAGGGATGTACCACCTGTGATCACTAGAGGGGCCATGATGTCTCAGCTGAAAGGCTTTGGCAGAGTGATCTCCTTTAATGAGAACAAGCTGGTAAAGAACTTGAAGCAGAAGGACGGTAGCTTGAAAAAGTTCACTGTAGGATCTGTGGGCTGGGTTTTGAAGGTTGAACTTTCGAAATAATATGGGGAATTACCTCGTTTAGTCACTGGGACCTGGAGTGTCCCTGTGGTACCGCTGGACAGATGCTTCTTGTGTGGTGCGAAGGGGCACGTCAGAGCCAAATGTCCTCAGTTTCAGCCTCCTGCAGCAGTGGTCAAGCCTAGCGGGCCTAGCGTGGGGGTGTCAGTGATGGCACCCTCTGAGAAGGACAAGTTGGCTCTCCAGAAGGCGTTGGAGAAGCTAACTGAGATGTCGGCCAAAGCAAGGGAGGAGGCAGCGGCTGGCATCACTTTGGAGGCGGTGACTGGAGTGCTGAAAAGTGCGAGGAAGGTCAACAAGGAGTCAAAGTGGACCTGGAAGGCGCAGGAAGCTGTTAGACTCCAAATTGAGCTAAGTGGCGCTTTGTCCCAATCTGCAAAGGACATTTTGGAAACGGCTGCTTCCCAAATGGATGGGGTTCTCCCCATCACTTGATTGCGTAAGAGGCGGGCGACCATTAGGGATGTAGGTGGGACAGAGCGCGCGAGGCCCATAGAGGAAGAGGCGAGGTAAGGGAGGTGTTGCCTGCTAGCAATAGTGGGCCAACGCCTTCTAACCCAATGCCTTCAACCAAAGTGGAGGGGTCTATCAAGGGCCCTGGAAATGTTAAGATTCCAGATGCTGATGTTACCGAGCAGCCTCCACCCCAGCCAAGTCTAGCACTGGAAAGGGGAGGAAGAAACGCGGTCCCGCTAAACCAGCTGAGGTGGAAGAGGATGAGGACCCCCCAGATCCTGACACTGAAGCCTCTTCAGTTTTGAACCTATGACGATCAGGGTTGAATTTTTTAACATGCGGGGTCTGAATGGACTCAAGCAGCGGCAGTGGGTGAAACTCATATTGCAACAACGTGGGATAGATATTGGCTTCCTCACTGAGAATAAGTCCAAACTTGGGGTGGAAGAGGACTGGGCTTTCCAGTTTCTTCTGAAACAATCATTTTAATCTCACTTGGTGGATCAACCAAACTTCTCTCGCCCTTAGGTGAGGGAAAGAGGGAGGGGGAGAAGCCAAAGGGAGGTATCTTGGTCTGGTAGGCGGACAAGGTTAAGATGTTGGATAGAAGGGTATTGGTTCCTGGAAAAGCGGTGGTTGTGATGGCACTGTTTGGAGAGGAATCAATTTGGTTTATCGGCATTTATGCGCCCAATTCTGGATCTGAACAGAAGGCCTTCTTCCAAAAGGTCGTCCTGAGGGTCCATAAGGAAGGCATTGGGTGGTCAGTAGTGCTGGGGGGAGACATGAAGTGTGTCTGCTTTAGGGATGACAGGGTCAGGGCTTCAGGCAACTGGAGTTATGATTCTGTAGCCCACAAGTTGGCCAGTTTAATGATCGATCTTGGCCTACTGGATGTGTGGAGAGTTGGCTGTGGTGAGGAGGGGGAGACTTGGTGGACTCACATCCAGGGGGATCATTTCTCCCGCATTGACCTTGTTTCAGTGCCCCAGACTCTCCTGAGTCGCTGCAAGTTGATCCTTCAGAATCATGATCCATGTGCTTCAGATCACAGGCCTCTGGATTTGCAGATCAGTGACCCTTGGGTTGCTTCTGTGGGGAAAGGAGTCTAGAGAATGAATTCTGAACTCCTGAAGTGGAGTCCACTTTAGGATATCATGAGTAAGAAGGTGAGGTGGTGGAGGAGCCAGATTGTGGGGAAGCCTGATTCACCAGTAAATGGTTGTGGATGAAGGCTGATCTCAAGATGGCTTGTGAAATCTTTAGGAGGCAGCTAGGGGCCATGCGTTCACGGTATTAATCCTTGGAGAGGATCTTCAAGAGTAACTGCAAGCACCATCTAGTACTAAAAAAAAGAGTACCTGCAAGCAGGCCATGGTCGTGAGGGCATCTGCCTACACAGCCAAGGCTGAGATATATGCGAAATTGATGGGAGCCTTCATGGTGGATCGCCTCAAACAAGGAAGTCTAGATGGTATGAGGATTCTAACAGCAATGTGGCCTACTCCTCAAGGCAGTAGGGACATTCAGACCCTCAGTGAGTATCTTGTCACTTTGTGATGGGGGAGTTGAGGTGAAGGATGCAGCTCGCATGGCTGAGGTGGCCAAATCCTACTATGAGGACCTTTATGGCCCCTCTGATAATGACCTGAAGGCATCCAAAATACTCTCAAGCGGAATGGGGGTAATGTTAAAGGAGATTCAGCTGCACCTATGTAGCAAGATCTGCAAATAGGAGGTGTCGGACGCCATATGCAAAGGCAAGAATGGCAAGGCTCCTGGGGAGGATGGGTTGATCTTGGAACTCTTCAAGTTATTTCAGGCAGAAATGTTTGAGATGCTTGCTGAGCTTTACAATCAACTCCTAGCCTCAGGTATAATCAAGCTGGCATTTTCAAAGGGTGTGGTAATGTTGTATAAGAAGGGATATTCCTCCCTCATGGAGAACTATCGACCTTTGACTCTGCTTAATGTTGACTATAAGATCTTAATGAAGATCCTAACCAATCAACTAAAGGGGGTTGTGGCGGATGTTGTTGGGAAAGAGCAGAATGGGTTTATCCCAGGACGCTCAATTACTGACAATTTGATGCTGCTTCACCTGATAGAAAAGTGGGCAAGTAAACAGTATGATCAGAGGGGGTGGCTACTGTTTCTTGATCAAGAGAAGGCGTATTATTGAATGAATCATGAGTTTCTTTGGGAAGTGTTAAGTAGGGTTGGAATCAAGGGCATTTTTTGAGACTTCTTAAAGCGATTTATGAGAAGGCCTCATCAGTTGTCAATATCAATGAGGTCCACTCCCACCCCTTTAAGGTGTGTAGGGGCGTGCTTCAGGGAGACCCTCTATCTCTCTTGTTGTTTGTCCTTGCAATAGAGACACTTTCATTGGCTCTCAGAAAGACAGAACAGAGTAAACTTACCATCAAAAGAGAGGAGTACTCTCATTCAATGTTTGCAGATGATACATAGATTTATGTTTTGTTTAAGGAGGAGGAGAAGGTGGTTATGAACCTTCTAAAGATGTACCAGAACGCAAGCAATGCTAAGGTCACTCTGTCGAAATCAGGGCTTGGCCCATCAGCAGAATGACGACGTTAGGTGTGGCACCAAAGAGCTCGATCCCTTGGATAGCAACAGGGGAGGATTTTCTGTACCTCAGGTTTCCCATCTCTAAGCGGGCGTCGCCGCACAGAATTTTGCTCAAACTTGAAGTGGACCTAAAAAAGCGGCATGGAAGTGGCAATGGCTTAACTTATCTTACTGGGGTAGGGCCATTGTCTTGAACACTTTCATTCTTTCCAGACTATGGTACATTGCCAGATTTGTTTCACTGCCGGCATCTTCCATCAGGATAATACAGAGCTTAATCATCCAGCTCATTTTGCAAGGGTGGGCGTCAAAAAACAGTTTCTTTAAATTGTGTCAGGAAGTGAAAAAGGGGGACATTGGTCTTGTTAACCTTGGGAGTATGATCAAAGCACTGCAGATGAAATGGATCGCATGGGTCACTCAGGAGGGAAAATCCATCTGTTGGTCTCCAATACTGATGGACTACCTCTCTAAGGATTGCAAGGACAGTTTGAACAAGGATCTTGGTGTCAGCTGGGCATCAATCAAGGGGCCATTCCAAGAGTGGGGAACCTACCAGGCTACTGGAAGGATTACTTTAGAGTATGGACGGGCAGAAAGGGTAGATTGGAGGGTGGAGAATAGACCATCAAAAGGATCCAGGAGATTCCCCTTTTGTGGAGGAGCTTGAAGACTGGAGATGTCACGGATATGGCTAAGAAGAACAAGACTGGGCTCCCAGTCAGGGTGCGCGAGCACCCAGTGGAGGCCCCAGAATGCCAGAGGCATAGCGGTCCAGGCAACTAATATAAGTGGGGATCTACAGGACACATGAGGGAAGCAAACGTTCAGTAACATACTGAAGGCCCCCAAGGCAAACCAGATGGTTGCGTTGGGGGGCAACTGCAAGTCTTATGGGGGCGACCCCCAAGGGCGGGAGAGGCAGGGAGGACAATGACTTCTCCTGGGTTTTCAGTTGCTGGCCTTCAAAATCTGAAAGGGAGGCTGGTGCACTAGCTGGAGGCGGCACAGAGACCGCCACGTTGTTGGGAATATGGGTAGAAATGTGGGAAACCCCATAGGAGGGGCTAGGACTGATTTTCCCCTGAAGGGGACACTCTGGGTTTCGCTGGTGAGCTGGACCCACAGCGGCAGGGGCGGCTATGGAAGCTGAACCCATGTGCGGTGGGCCAGGGACGCCTTGGGGCTACTCCAACTGGGGAGCAGACTCGGTGGACTCAGCACCTGAACGAACAGAAGGGGCTCCATTTAATGGACGTGAGGAAATGAATGGAACAGTGGGCCCGCCTTTGGGGGCATGCTGGATCATCACGTTGACAATCCGCTGCTGCATAGCAGGATTGAGCGACCAGATAATCTAGTCAGAAAACATTAGAAAAGGATCTAGGTGATGGCATGCTTCGTTGGTTTAATTGACAGAATTGTTTTAAAGTTGGATTAAAGCAGATGGAGTCCGCGGTAAACTAGGCAGATTATCAGATTTTATTTCAATAAAGGCAAAAAAGAATGAACCGACAACTGCCCTTGGTGGGGCCAGTTGCTTTTTAAATGGGGCAATAGGCAAGGGGAAGTATTGGGGGATTGGTCATTCAGGGAATGGGAAGGCTATTTGGTTGGATGGCTTGGAGGGGGTAAGAGGTGGTTCCTTATTTGGCAGAAGCTTAGAAAATGTTTTCAAATTTTCCCAACTTCTTGGGACCAAACCAAATCAATACTGCCAATCTGGGTCCTGATGACTCGAATTGGCCTGTTTGCACAGCTGGGGCAGTCCAGATTTGTCTCAGGTGGCAGGGGTCCACAGATCAGGTTTGTTGAAATGCGGGCTGATCCCACGATTAGGCGGCTCATATGATCCAAACTTCCTGGATCCTTTTCGGAATGTGGGACCCAATGATCTGAGCCACTTAGAGCTGGGTTTGTGATCTGAGCTATGTTCCAATCTGGCTTCCAAAGCAGGCCATCCTGGACTGGCTCCCCCAGTCTGGAAATTACCAGCTGGGCTCTTACATTGGGAATTGCCATTTTCCCAATTTTTGGCCATGGCTTGCCTGGGGGGCGGGTGGCCTCAGGGCCCTCTCCCTGTCCCCTGATGTGATCCATCTTCCTGCAGACCCCTTCTATCAATCCTACCAGTATTGAAGAGGGGGAAGGGGTGGGAGTGGGATGGCTTTGTGGAGGAAAGCTGTCACTGAGCGCTCATCTATCACGTGGGCAAGGTCATCCAGCTGTGACAGAGGGTCCACGGGAGCCTTGGGGCACCTCTTAGTCCGGAAGGGGTGCTGAACCCTATCCAGTTTCAAGGGCTGGTCCCCAAGACTTACACTACCCTTCCCTTTTTC
This sequence comes from Massospora cicadina, assembly GCA_022478985.1. Classification (NCBI taxonomy): domain Eukaryota; kingdom Fungi; phylum Entomophthoromycota; class Entomophthoromycetes; order Entomophthorales; family Entomophthoraceae; genus Massospora; species Massospora cicadina. The sequence continues at coordinate 86,552 of JAKSZP010001564.1, forward strand.
AACAGGGAGGATTCCACCCCCTGGGGCATGGACCAAGGCTTAGTTTTTGTGGCGCTCCAGTAGCTTTATGGCCAGGATGTCCGCGATCTTCTAAGAAGGGCGGGGTTCAGTTGGGTAAGAGGCGTGGAATTCCTCTAACAGGTTCTTGCAGTTGTTACAATCACGCGCGTTCACCCAGCTATTATCATATGAGTGGTAACCTTTCCAGGCAACCAAGTACTGAATGGATCAGTGGGACCTTCGGGAAGCTACAATGGCCTCCACCTCCACTTCCTGGGATTCCATGATGACGATTGGCTCTGGGTATGTTGGCCTTTCCCCATTAAAGGGTGTTAGAAGGGAGGTATGGAAGACATTGAGATGCTTCCGGTGTGCGGGCAGCCTCAGCCAGTAGGCTCCATTGCCTAAATCCTTCTCGACCTCAAAGGGTCCTGAGCACTTGGCTGAGAGCTTGCAGGTAGGGGCTTTCATGGAGAGGTTGCGGGTATTCAGCATGACAAGGGAACCCACCATGATCTCACGGCCCAGAAGATGCTTCTGATCCGCGAACTTCTTGTAGTCCTCAATGGACTTTGTCAAGTGTTCGCAGACCAGGTTATTCATCTCGTGAAGAGAGCTTACATGGTCCTTGGCAGCCAGGACTTCCGAGAAGAGGCGGGGACCAATCTGTAAAGAGGGTTATACCCCAAAGTGGCCTCAAAGGGAGAGAAGTTGGTTGAGGAATGGAGGGTGTTGTTATATGCGAACTGTGCTAGGGGTAGGTCTTTGGCCCAGGTGTCTTGCGAGGCCATCGCGTAGCAGTGTAAGTACTGCTCCAGTACCTGGTTCACCCGCTCAGTCTGCCCATTGGACTGGGGGTGGTAGGCAGTGGATCGACAAGGCTTGATGTGAAGGAGAGTCAGCAACTCTTCCCAGAACCGGGCTGTGAACTGGGGTCCCCTGTCACTCACTATCTCCTTGGGGAGACCAAACATGGCAAAGACATGGTCAACAAATAAATTTGCGGTCTCCACTGCAGTAATAAAAGAGAGGCAGGGGATTAAGAGTGCCAACTTGGTAAACTGGTCCACGACTACCATTATGGAATCAGAACCAAAGGAGGGTGGAAGCTCCATGATGAAATCTACTGAGATCGAGGTCCATGGTCCCTCCGCCTGCTGCAAGGGGTATAACAGTCCCTTCTTTTTCAGAGCGATCTGATTTTGCCCAGGCGCAGGTGACACAACGAGAGATCCAATTAATAATATCTTTGAGAACCCAGGCCAATTAAAGGTTCCTTTTATGAGATCTGCACATTTTTTGATACTGGGGTGACTGACGGTCTGGGGGACGTGGTGTTCCTCAATGACACAGCTGCGTAGGGAAGGAGAAACCCAAACCCAATCACAGAATCAGATTATTCCATCCTGTAAGGTTTATGGGGTTCTCTTGCAGTGCATGGACTCCATGTCAGCCAGAAGCTCGATTCCTTCAGGGCAGCAGGTTTGGGAAGCGAGGACACATGGAAGGAGCGGAGTGGCAGGGTCTACATCAGCGAAAGACACAACAGGAGGAGCCAATAAGAGGATTTGGGAGGGGGCACCACTGTCATAAGGTCCAAGGGGTCTTCCTCCCTGTTGGGGAACAGGGAGGGGTTGTGGCTGAGCATGTCCGGCAAGATGTTCAGTGGGCCTTTGATGAATTCTTACTTAAACTGAAAGTCACAGAGGTCTTGATACGTGTGGGTCTGCCAGTGACCTAACTTCTAAGGTTTGCGGTAGTAGAGCAGGGCCTTATGGTCCATCTGAATGGTAACCTCGTACAGGGCACCATGCAGGAGATATCGCCAATGGGTGAGTGACCACGCCACCGCCACTAGCTCCTTATTGTATATTGGCCAAGCTTGCTCAGTTGTGGTAAACTTCTGGGAGTAATAGGCTATTGGGTGCTCAACTCCCTTGTATTCCTGCAACAGCACAGCAATACGGCCACTGAGGAGTCATCGCAGGCTACTATGAAAGGCCAGGAGGTGTCAGCATGCCGCAAGACAGGGGCTGTGACAAATACCTCCTTGATACCCTCAAAGCCTGCTGGCACTCAGGGGACCATTTAAAGGGGGCGTTCTTCCTGGTGAGGGGGTGCAATGGAGCTGCCAGCTGAGCAAGAGCGGGGTAAAATTTCATCAAGAAAATGATGGTGCCAATAAAGCTGCAAATCTGTTTTTGAGTGGTTGGGGTAGGCCAATACTGAATGGCCTCCAGCTTTCTGGGGGAATGGAATACCCATCCTTTGAGACAAGATTTTCTAGGAAGGTAACCTCATCCCTGAAGAAATCGCACTTGGAGGGCTTTACAAATAGCCCTGCCTTGTGTATGGCTGCCACTACCACTTCGAGGTCCTTGATGTGTTGCTTGGGGGTGGGGGAATGGATCAGGATGTCGTCAATATAGGCCACTGCACAAGAGAACCGCAAGTCCCCCAGCACATTGTCAATAAGGCGTTGGAAGGTGGCTGGTTCATTCTTCAAGCCAAACGGCATCACCCTGAACTGGAAAAACCCCAGAGAGTGCGGATAGCTGTGAGCCACTCCTGTCCCCTCGCCACCCTCACCTGATTGAAGGCATTCACCAGGTCCAACTTTGAGAAGACACGAGACTTGGCGATGGCCTGTGCTAAGCTCTGCTCTAAGGGCAAGGGGTATGGGTCTGGGACGGTGATGTTATTGAGGTGTCCATAGTCAATTCAGGGGCGCAGGGACCCATCTGCTTTCCTGGTGAAAACTACAGGGGAGGCAATTGGAGAAGAATTCTTGACGAGCCACCCCTTCTCTAGCATGTCGTCCAACCAACTGCTGAGAGCCCTATCTTATTCCTCTGTATAGGGGTAGAGGGGGCAGTTGATCTTTATTAGGTCAACCGTCAAGTGGAACATCAGGTCATACTCATAGTGTGACGGGAGCTTGGTTGACAGGGACATGTCGAAGATGGCCTTGTATGGGGCTAGGCAGGGGGAAACTCTGGAGGGAGGTCAGCTAGAATGTGATCCAGTGGGGCAATGGAACCAAGGGATGTACCCGGGGGAAGGGTCTTCAGTAAGGGAATCTCACCACTCAACTTGAGGTTTTTAAACAATAAGGAGTTGGTGGCAAGATTGATATGCACTTGTTGGCGGCGCCACCAGCTCACCCCCAAAATTACAGGGTAGAGCAAGTCCTGTACCGCTGAAAATTGGTCGGTGAATCCAAAGTCATGAACCAGTAAATGCCGTGGACGTTGGATGTGGTGGGACGTCATGAACTTGGATGAGGCGCCCAGGATGAAGGAAGCTTCATCCATAGTTAGGTTCAGGGACTGTGCCACGCCAAGGTCGATGAAGTTACCCGCTGCTCCAGTGTCAAGCAAGGCTTACACTGTGATTACCCCTGACTCTGAGGGAAAGGAAATGGAAAACAAGAGTATGCTTGATCTTCTTTATTGAGGTGAGTTAGCGAAAAGGCACCCAAGAAGGGCCATAGCCCAACATCAGGAGAGACTGGCCTGGGATCACAGAGATGGGGTGCGGCTGTTCCAGGGTCTCTACCACTTCCTTGTACCACATGGGAAAACGAGGGTTCATAAGCACACCCACTCCACTCCCTCCAGGAGGTAAGATGGGTTCACCCTGAGGGATGATTACATCGCACTGCACAGACTCTGAACACTGAGGGCCCAACGATCCAGCCTCCTGATCTGGGCTGGTGGCCAGCAGTACTATAAGCAAGGGTTCCCCTGGGGGGAAATTAACTGAGGCGGGCACCTCATCCAAAGGGACGGGGGGAACCCCAACCCTGTTGCATTCACCAGTGGGAAGGCGCTCTTCATTGGTGCTTAGCAGGGTGGAGACCAACTCAGCTGAGCCAAATGGCAGGCCTGGATGAACAAGGCCACCGCCTAGCAGGAGAAGACCAGGTCATGAAGGGAAAGCACGCTCATAATGAGGGCGTAGGCCAGCTCATCGCCCATCCCAGTGAGGAGGGTGGAGAAGGCCGATACTAGTGGTCAGTTCATTATGTCACGGATACAGCTAAGAACTAGACTGGGCTCCCAGTCAGGGTGCGCGAGCACCCAGTGGAGGCCTCAGAATGCCAGAGGCATAGAGGTCCAGGCAACTATTATAATTGGGGATCTACAGGACACATGAGAGAAGCAAACGTTCAGTAACATACTGAAGGCCCCCAAGGCAAACCAGATGGTTGCGTTGGGGGCAACCGCGAGTCTTATGGGGGCAACCCCCAAGGGCGGGAGAGGCATGGAGGACAATGACTCCTCCTGGTTTTGCAGTTGCTAGCCTTCAAAATCTGAAAGGGAGGCTGGTGCACTAGCTGGAGGCGGCACAGAGACCGCCACGTTGTTGGGAATATGGGTAGAAATGTGGGAAACCCCATAGGAGGGGCTAGGACTGAGTTCCCCTAAAGGGGACACTCTGGGTCCCGCTGGTGAGCTGGACCCACAGCTGCAGGGGCGGCTATGGAAGCTGAACCCACATGCGGTGGGCCAGGGACGCCTTGGGGCTGCTCCAACTGGGGAGCAGACTCAGTGGACTCAGTGCCTGAACAAACGGAAGGGGCTCCATTTAATGGATGCAAGGAAATGAATGAAACAGCGGGCCCGCCTTTGGGGTGGGCCAGATTATTGTATCGATGATCCGCTGCCACATGCAGGATTGAGTGACCAGATAATCCAGTCAGAAAACATCGGGAAAAGGGTCTGGGTGACAGCATGCTTTGTCAGATCAATCTACAGAATTGTTTTAAAGTTGGGTTAAAGCAGATGGAGTCCGCAGTAAACTAGGCATATTATCAGTTTTTACTCAATGAAGGCAAAAAAGAATGGAGCAACAACTGCCCAAGGTGGGGCCAGTTGCCTTTTAAATGGGGCGATAGGCAAGGGAAAGTGTTGGGGGGATTGATCATTCAGGGAATGGGAAGGGGATTTGGTTGGCTGGCTCAGAGGGGGGTAAAAGCTGGCTCCCAATTTGGCAGAAGCTTGGAAAATTTTTGCAAATTTTCCCAACTTCTTGAGACCAAACCAAATTGATACTGCTGATCCAGGTCCTGATGACTCAAATCGGCCTGTTCGCATGGCTGGGGCGGTCTATATTTGTCTTGGGCGGCAGGGGTCCATGGATCAGGTTTGTTGCGATGTGGGCTGATCCCACGATTGGGTGGCTTGTATGACCCAAACTTCCTGAATCCATTTTGGAATGTGGGACCTGATGATCCGAGCCATTTGGAGCCAGGTTTGCAATCCAAGCTGTGTTCCAATCTGGCTTCCAAAGCAGGCCAGCCCAGACAGGCTCCCTCAGTCCAGAAATTACCAGCCGGGATCTGACATTGGGAATTGCCATTTTCCCAATTTTTGGCCATGGCTTGCCTGGGGAGCGGGTGGCCTCAGGGCCCTCTCCCTGCACCCTGATGTGAGCCATCTCCCTGCAGACCCCTTCTATCATCCTACCAGGATTGAAGAGGGGGGAAGGGGTGGGAGTGGGATGGCTTTGGGGAGGAAAGCCATCACCGGTGCTCATCTATCATGTGGGTGAGGTCACCCAGCTGTGACAGAGGGTCCACGGGAGCCTTGGGGCCCCTCCTGGTCCGGAAGGGGTGCTGAACCCTATCCAGTTTCAAGGGCTGGCCCCAAGACTTACAGGAGATGGAACCTTGTCTGCGCAAGGCCTTCAAGCACTTTATTGGGGTGTTTCACTGGGGGGACCTCCTTGATGGTGATGGCCGGAGGGTGCTTAGGGTGGAAGCAGCTAATAATGTTGCCAGTACCTCCAAGGCGCTGGTAAGGAAGGCATGGGATGTTGTGGAAGCAACTGAACTGCCTTCTTTCTGGAGGGAAGCAATTCCTTCTCTGGCTGCATTAGAGGTGGGGAAGCCCATTCAGAAGGTCGTGGAGGGAAGGATTGGTGGGTGTTCCCACAAGGAAGAGAAGGCTGGAGATACCCCAGATGGGAAAGCCTCTTCGTCCTTCAGGCTTGGTCAAGGTGTGGGGAGGTAGTGGTGTCTGCCTATCAGATTTTACAACCGCCAGGTCCCAGAAACTACTTGACAGAGATCTTTGCTTGACATACTTGTCCCAGATCACTTGCAAAATGCAACCTGGCCTGATGGACCTATGGGGAGGAGGGTTAAGGGATGCTGGTCTATACCAATTCAGAACTTTCTCTTCCAACTCTGCAGCAACATCGTGTCACTGGGGCGACTCTGCGTAAGTGGAGTAAGGATAAGGAGGATGCCCTTCTGTATGCCTGTAAGATGGGCGGAGGGGAGGAGATGGCAAAGCACATCTTCACAGAGCGTCCAGCAGCGGGTGCTGTGTGTAGTAGTGTTCTCCTTTGGTATGATACATACCAACCAGGGTGTAGATTATCCTCTGGTCATCATTCATGGCCAGAGATCCTGACTGCGTATGCCCCACCAGTTCTGCTTGCAGACAAGGAGGGGTTTAGGGTCTGGTGCACGATATGGGGGGAAGTGATGTATAGTCTATGGCTTGCCAGAAAAAGCTTTGCTTCCCTTCAGAAGGAATCCAGGAAACAAGCTTCCTGGCCATAGTCAATTGACGGCTAGAAATAGCTGTAGAAAGCTATGGCAATCTTCTTTCCTTAATTAAGTCTAACTTGGGGGTCAGTCTGGTCTCATTCCTCGCAGTAAGTGATGGGAAGCATATCTCCAAACTAGCTGGGTAGTCTTCGCTACCTGATAATACCAAACAGTAAGAAATATGTCAGTTTTGGGGTGGTGTGAGCCACCCCACTCGCGGTCAGGCCCACTTTGGTAGTGCTTAGATTCGCGCAGCCTCAGTGCAGTGGGGGCAGTACCCCAGGTTTCATCCCGCAAAGTTGCTTTCACTGAGTAGCCTAACGGGCACACAAAAACTCAAAAAATAGATCTTTGTTAGATTAGATTATTTTATAATTATTCATTATGTCAGGAGCCGGTATTTATATCTCTAGGGCATCTCCTGGCCACATTCAAGCATACAATCTCATAGATTATTCTCCACTCAGTTTGGCCCTTGAACTGATATGACTGAGACCTAATGCTAAGTTTATTGGTGGCAAAATATTCTCATATTTGGGAGCATTTCAGGGACAAAAATTGCAACAATGAGCATGCAAAATGGTCCAGGAATGGTCTCAAAATGAGTTTCATCATACTGTTGATGAAATACAAATCCTGGGAGATTTTGTGGTTGATTTAAATAAATGACATAACCTAAAAAGGGCCATCAGCAGGACTCTCTTAAAAGCACTAGGTCTTTCATTCAGGTGGTCCATGTGCAAGTGCTATCATGCTGATTACATGTATTGACATATGAAAATTATTTTAAAACCAGCTCAAGATATGTTTTTTTCATACAGCTGATGAAAACAACTCTCCAATTGGGATGTTAACTGGCCCTCTTGATAGCACTAGATACTCCCATTTGGGTGTGCCATGCGCAAGTGCTATCATGCTGATTAAACATACCAACATACAAAATTTGCCCTAAGGTGGAAATTGATCCAGCTTAATCATGTTTTGTCATACAGCTGATGAAAACGAAACCCTAATTGGGATGTCAACTGACCCTCTCAATAGCACTAGGTACTCACTTTTGGGTGTGCCATGTGCAAGTGCTATTGCGCTGATTTTGTTCTTTTTGTCTTTTCATTCATGTGATGTGTAAACGTTATCTTCAAGTTAAGCCTAAACGATTTCTCATGCTGATTTCTTAATATTGGTACTGATTAGTCAGGACTAGTTGCTGAGGGTTTTAGTGCAGCAATAATCAGCCCAACTGTGCTAGTGTATTTGGCCTGAGCTTCCAATAGATCAATTAGATTGATTTGACATTGAGTTAATTGGCCCAAGATGACTAGTTGCAGAGAAGTTCAGCCTAAATGTGCAAGTGTATTTGGGCTATGCTTTTAATAATATAATTAAATCCATGTTGCGATAATCAGCCCTAGCCATGATATTGCAATAGGTTTTAATTATAGTACTAGCTCAAGCATTAGGTGGGGAATTGGCCCAATCTGGTGGTTTTTGAAGGGTTTATTTTAAAGTTGACCACAGAATCTAACAAGTTTCATAAATTTTGGATGCAAAGTATTTCAGCGCCATGCCTTTACATTCAACCTTTACTAGTGCTAGATCAGATATGTAGAAAGTTTTCAGCTGAGTAAGCTCATGGTTGAGCCCTATTTTTGGGGGAGTTAATTGCGCTTCTGTTTTGCCAGTCTGAGACATGCTTTAAACTCAGTTCAGCGTTTATTTTTCTGCATATACTGCTCGCTGACTCATAAAAAAGGAGGTTTTTGGACTTGGGGGTCAACTGTGGGTGGGTTAGGCTGGGGAACATCTGCCACCCACCTTTAATCTAAGGTATGCCTCATCTCATTAGGTTTGGAAAGAGGCAGAGTCTATAATGGTGCCCCTATTAATTTAATGTGGTTAAGGCTCTTTCCAGTTTGATAGATATGGTAGAATACATTAAAGGTTTAGTTATATCAATCAATAGCCTTTATCCTTGCTCTTGGTTGTGAGATCAGTGATTGTGGATTGTTAAACGCTTTACCATCTTCATTGATTGGTGGCATACTTTTAAAGTAACAAAATCTGTTGATTAGCATAGTCAGAGGGCTGTTCATCCTTATAGTGAATTTGAAGTAGTGTTTTATGAGTCTGCGTGGCATCTTGATAGATTTTATTGGTAACGTTTTTAAGTTTGGAATTTGTATGTGGGTTGAAATTGAGGTAGTGGTAAGTCATTGATTTATGGGTTAGGCACAGTCCAACCTTATCATATTCTTATTAAAAAGCATTGTCATCCCGGTGGATCCTCTGTTTTTATTGCAGGGTGCTTGGCGCTGGTGGAAATGGTGCCCAGGTTAGTTCCAAATAAATTATCAATAGTTTTTATAATCCCTTTGACACTTACTGACATGATTAACATTGGACTTGATCAATTGGGGTATTGACCTGTCAGCTCATTTCAGATGGGGTGAAATGTCATGTATAAGGGGTATGTCCATTGTCAGGAAGTTGATATGACTGGAATTAATGCTACACATACCGATGGATCAGAGGGGGAATTGAGACAAGTCTCGAGATTTACAAAAAAGGTATACAAATTATAATTGATCAAAATGATGACCATTTGGAAAATCAAGAGGATTTATGCCAAGATTCAATATGATTGAGAGTTTTTAGAAAAAGAAAGATGAATTGAAGACTACCAAGCCAAGGGTGCATCCAGCTTGGGGAACCAAGATATAAGGAGTCACACGGAGGATTGAGGGAGACCTTTCTTGTGTGGTTTAGTAATTGTAGATAAGTCTGCGATTTATATTAATAAAGGTCAAAATAAGGAGCGATAGCTCTATATATAAGTTTATTGAGTTTATTAGTAGAATTGGCAATCTTCATATCATCTGATCTGGTTGCTCAGTGTCTAATACCCTGTGTGAAATGACTTGGCGGAATCAAGGCTATATGCTGAGAATTAACAGTGATGCTCACTACAGGGGGCCACTAGACAACTGTAGTTTCTTTTTAACAATTAAATACAATGACAAGTCCTCATTTGTTCCACCATAATTTGATCAGATTCTGGGCGTGATATGCTGAAGAAGCCCGGGAGGCACCTAACCATGAACCAACATTATTTACTGTGACTGTACTGGGGGATGATGAAGCTATGATTAATTTGCAATTTGAGAATTGCCCTGAGCTGATGACTAAACAACAAGGACGCTCCACAAATGTGAATCCCCCGCAACTGAGAAATATTATGGAGTGGCTGTTGCGTGGGTATCACCTATATGAGGATGAGACTGGGTAAAATGCCCTTGAGTTTATTATATAACTAATGCAATCAAGAAAATCAATATGCTCTGTGCATGTCTTATTTGGATGCAACTACAATGGGGTTGGCTTGCCACCTTGGTACCCACTTAATCAAGAATATTTAGTCACTTATATGCAACCTTCGATTTGCCAGCTACTGCATGTGCTGGTTCACCATAATATTGAAATTGGAGATGTATTACAGTTTGTGCGAGCACAGCAGCACAATACTCACCTCATGCTTAAAAACCTCAATCATTCGTTTTTGGAAATACAAGTGGCGCTGGCACAGATGAATCATTGTGTTGGGGACATCTGCCGTCAATTGGATATTCTGGTACCACAGTTAAATTTAGAATTACCTCGAGTAATAAGGAACTGCTGGATCAGCATGGCCTATTGGCAGAGTGGATTCAGGACGTAACAACATTGGGGAATAATACCAAGCACTTTATGATGGAGCTAGCCAAATGGGTGGAAGCTCTCAAAACCATGATTGCCCAGCTCAAGTAAAAAATGACCCTGATGGAACAGCAAGTGGTGGCCCAAGTCTGCTCTCTATCAATGCAATTATCCCAACTTTGTATCAAATGGAATATCCAGCGAACAACAGATAACGCACTTATCCTTTGGTCAACGTCTCCCATATATCTCCAGCTTATTTGTCGGGTTACACAACTGGAAGATGTTAGTCAAGCTAAACGCCAATGAGCCTTTCCTCTTCCAATTGGTGAGACAAGAGAGTATGCGGACATGCAAGGGCGCCTTGATACCCTTTGATGGGCCAATGAGGAATTGGTATAGGAACAAGCCTCCCTCATTAACTAAATAAATGATGCCAATCAACAAGCAGAAAACGCTAGCTGGCAGCAAACCCGCCTGCAGAATATAATCTAAGAGGTCCTCTTGCGATTACAAGCCGTGGAACAGAAACTGAACGTTGAGAGGGAATTCCTCCTGGAGTTACAATATCATTATGAAACGCTGCAACAGGAAATTCAGGATGGATGGTGTATATGCTATTTGGTTAAAGTGGAGCATTTGATCAACAAACAGCTTATGGGGTATGCTGGAGCTGGAGGAAATGGGGCAGTTAGTGGCGATTCAGGGGAAAATGCTATGGATCAGCAAATGAATATCCCTTGGGTGGTACAATGGACCCCCCACGTGACACCACTTCTTCCAGGTCCTTTTTGATGGAGTTAAGTCCATCCAGCCAGCTGTATGATAACGCACAAAGGGATGGTTCCTGTAGTTGTTCCAAAACCAATTTGCCTGCTCCTTGTGGTAGAAATCTAGAGAAAAGCAAATTTGTTCATTAAAAAAATTACCTCCTTTCAGTCATGATGGGAATCTACACGGTTACTTTAAGCATCTTGAATTCGCTGTGGAAGGTGATACTGATCGACAAAAAGCAAAATTGTTGCTGTCCACTTTGGATGTGGAAAGCGCTGATTAAGTTACCTGATATTTTCCAAATAGCTCAGTATCCTACAAAGAAGTTAAAGCGATTGTTATCCAGCTGTTCAGGGTGCTACCAAGATGGCCCAATGGAAAGATGACTTTATGACTATACAGTTTCACCAAAATGAGACCCTGTTAGAATTTGCTGAGCTTTTTTGGTGGAAGCACATGTCCTACTTGGAGCTAACATTTTATCTGCCAAGGATGTTGGTATAGTGATGATGGCGGCTGTCAAACCACATTGGGAACTATATAACGCTATGTCTCATGTGTTGGATAGAGATACCGGACTTATTCATATAATGAACACCTTACGTCAACTCTCTACCATGATCAGTGCCCCCAACGTAGCACGAAAAATCTCTTCTGTATCCGCTCCAACCTCTTCAGGATATAGGCCACAGCGATTGGATTATCAGCCGCTGGAACATATTCTTCCCTCATATGAGTCAGTGGATCTTTTTCAGCTCATGTACGCTTCCCCAGTTCGTCCACAACCTTGGAACCATACTGGCAACTTCTGACCTGGTCCTTCCACCACAAGTTATATATGTGAACCTTTTATGAAAACTTGCTTCCAGTGAGGACAAAGAGGGCATTATGCGGGCAATTGCCCTAGCAAACTACAAGTGTATGCAATGACAACTGAAAAAGTTGAGCAGAGAAAAGCTTAAGCGGAGTAGAGATGGGATGCTCTACCTCCACTGAGTCCAATTCATTTGTCCCTAACAATTCCCAAACGTCTTTTTGGGTAGAATTTGAACCTCAATCGGATGATTTGTTATACCAGCAGCTTTTGTTGGATACCCCTGCTTCTGCTTCTGAGAATATAAGTTCACCCCATAGCCCCAAGTTATGCTAAGACATACAAAAGCCATATACATGGCAGATCCTGGAGCATACTGGCACCAGCAACGCGGATCCCTTGACAAACGTCGCCTCTTTAGTAGGGGTTAATGTAGCCATTCCAGTGGATAAAATCACTAGTGAGTATCCTCAGGTCATCAAGGGCATTTCCTCCTTTTTGAGTAACACAAAGCCCTTGAACGTACAAGTAATAAACACTGATGGTTCTTCTTACTCAGAATGTACTTACTGCGACATTTTCATTCAAAGAGCAAAAATCTGCGCTATCATAGACACGGGAGCACCTGTGAACATAGTCTCCACCTGTTGGTGGCTAAACTTATGTTGAAACTGGATGTGGACCATCAAGTAGTATACAGGAATGCAGGAACGCATAGTACTGTGTCTGAAGAAGCATATAGTGCTTTGCCTTTATGATTTGGGTCAGTCCAGGTGTCCGCTCCAGTGGTTTTGCCAAATAACAACTATGATATGTTAATCAGCACAGCTTTTATGAGGAAATTTGGCGTTGTGATAAATATGGTGGAGGAAACTCTTACTATTTTAGGCTAATAAATTTCGTATATTTTTCCTCTTGTGTAATCCTGACGGATCCAGTCCGCTCTAGTCAAATCAATCTAGCATACAGTGATGGAGTGATTCCTGTTCATTAGTGGTGACTGATTCAGCAGACCAGGACCCTCCCCAACCAGATATACAAGTACAAAGGGATTCCACTTTGGGCAACAAACACTTTGAGCCTACCATCTGGACATCAGTAAATAGTAGGGACTGGGCTTGAAATCGATGTCCCTAAAGGGCTTTATAGAGAAATTATGGTGCCTCACCAGCACTCGCAGCTTGAACCACATGTGGCTCCAGGGCTACTGCTACCTGGGAATGGGGAGGTGAAAGTGCTGCTAGCAAACTTACAGAAGAAGGCAATAACTATCCAGCGGCACCAAGTGGTGGCTTACCTACACTTAGTCCCTATAGAGGAAGTTTGTCATATTCATGATTTTGGCTCATGGGAGGATCTTGGACTACCGGCAAGCTCATTGTTTGGCGTACTGACTGTGGTTTCATGGGAAGCGCCCATGGGATTATCAGTGGAACAGCAAGATAAGGCTATAGCATTATATGAAAAGCATCAGGATATCTTTGCACATGACAATCATGATTTGGGGTGTGCCCAAGGGGTGGTACATCGGATAGATATGGGGTATCACCCTCCCATTTGATTGCAACCTATTAGATGTTCAAAAGTGAAAGAAGAGGTTGTCTCCGATGAGGTGGATAAACTTATCATGCAAGGAATGCTAGAGCTTTCAAACAGTCCGTGGCCTCACCTGTGCTCATTCTAAAGAAAAAGGAAGGCTCAAATTGAGTGGTTATTGACTATTGTAAACTCAATAATGTAATGAAGAAAGATTCCTACCCTCTTCCACAGATTGATGACGCATTAGACTGATTGGGTGGGCAAATTTACTTTTCTGCCATGGATCTGATCTTGGGGTACTAGCAGATAGAATTGCCATTAGCAGAACAGGAGAAATGTGTGAAATCACCATGAGAGGGTTTTTCCAGCTGGCTCTCATGCCACAAGGGTTGTGTAACGCCCCAGCAACGTTCCAGCATGCCATGGATAGGATTTTAGGTGATTTAAAGCTTTTTCTGAGTCCTAGTTTACCTTGACAACATCAATGTGTTCTTGTGGACATTTACAGAGTATATGGCCCACTTGGAACAAGCGTTTGAGTAACTCGCTGCCACTAAAATCAAAATAAAGCCTCATAAGTGCTATTTCTTTAAAGAACAATTGGAATTCCTCAGGTTCATCATGGATTCAAATGAGTTTAAACTGCAGCCAGCTAAAGTAGAGGCGATAATCAAGATGACTCATCCAGGAAATAAGCAGGACATTCAGGTGTTTCTGGGGATGGTTAGGTATTACTAACGGTTCATTCCCAATTTCAGCTGCATCGGGGTCCCACTTTTTGAGTTGCTAAATAAAAATGCTTCCTTTGATTGGACAGAATAATGCCAGAATGCTTTTGATGTATTGTGTACCGCGTTATCAAGAACACTCATTTTGCAATATCCCAGCTTTGACAAACAGTTCATAGTACAAACAGACACATCCCTCACCACTATAGGGGCAGTATTATCCCAGAAGGATGATGATGGCATGGAGCATCCTGTCACATTCTGTAGTCAAAGCTTGAATTGTCACAAATGTAGCTACACTGTAACTGAGCAAGAGTGTTTAGTGGTGATCTACGCTTACAAACAGTTTTGGGTATATTTGCATGGGGTAAGATTTCAAGTAGTGATGGATCATGCTACCTTGCGCTGGCTACAGAATCTGCGTGAACTGGAAGGATGGCTTGTATGTTTGGCTCTGAAGCTTCAAGCATATGATTTCAAGACTTTTCATTGACCAGGAGCAAAACATTAAAGTGCAGATTGTCTTTCTCAATTGCCAACGGTTGCCATCACAGCATATTTAGCTGACATAATGTACGAGAAGATAGTGGTGAACAAATACCAGGATGAGCTGCTGCAGGTGATCAAGGTATTAGATGGACTCAGGGTGGATACTTTCATATTTGGGGAAGAACTATATAAGTGGATTGGAGACTCAGAGTTGAGTTTCCCTAAACCTTTGGCTAGACCCTCAATTATTATGGATGCTCATCAGGCTGTAGGATATGGAGGATTGCAGAAAATGCTGGAGTTCTTGTGACCCTGATACTACTGTGATAGCATACATTATGACATATTGGAAATGGTTAGCTGCTGCTATCAGTGTCAAGTAGAAAAGCCTTTCCACAAGAAAACCACATACCAGATAGTTAAACCCCAGTTCTCCTGGCACACTGTTTCCATTGATGTAGTGGGACCTCTGCCAACTAGCGCCAATTGATCCAAGTATATAATCATTGCCATTGACCATTTGACCTGATGGTTGGAGGCCAGGGCTATTAGCAACTTGGGCGTGGTCACCACTGCCAAGTTTATTATGGAGTGTGTGATACAGTAACACGGCTGTCCACAGTTTATTCTGGCAGATAACAGAACCAACTTCACATATTTTGCCAAAGTTGAATGAGTTGATGGTGATCCACAGGGTTTTGACCACTCCCTATCATCCAGAATCAAATAGGATGGTGGAGCGAGTCAACGGAACCCTAGTGAATATACTCCACAAATTGGTAAAGGATTGGCCCTCATAATGGAGTTCCCTTCTACCTACTGCTGTCTTCACATAAAATATCAGCTATCATTTGTCCATTGGTAAGAGCCTGTTTCAGCTGCTGTATGGTTGACATCCAGCTCTGCCCACCTTGCTTTATTCATGTGTATAGGACACTGGTGGTGTGGATCCCTAGCAATGCTTGAAGACTCTTATGGATACATTGATCAAGCTGTAAATGGAAGCCTACTCCACCAGTTTGGCCAAGAATATTCATGATCAGGTAGCCAATCAGATGAGATGGATTGGACTTCCGCTGTTTGCTGTGGAGGATCATATTTTAAACCACAACCAGCACGGATTTAGTGGAAAAACAAGCTTTTCAACATCTGGGTCAGGCCATTTGAGATTATTGAGAAGACCGGCATGGATGTCTACACTATCAAGGAACCCATGGGGGTTCAGATTATCATCCAAGCTCATGTGAAGTTCCTCCAAGCATATAAACAGTAGAAGCATATTGTCCAGTCAAAGGGGGGGTAATGTTGGGAGGTTGATATGATTGGATGATATGCTAGACATACTGACAGATTGGAGGGGGAATTGAGATGAGTATTGAGATTTATATAAAAAGGTATACAAATTATAATCAATCAAAATGATGACCATTTGACAAATCAAGAGGATTTATGCCAAGATTCAATATGAATGAGAGTTTCTAGAAAAGGAAAGATGAATTGAATACTACCAAGCCGAGGGTGCATCCGGCTTGGGGAACTGAGATATAGGGAGTCACAGAGGATTGAAGGGGAATCCTTCTTGTGTAGTTGAGTAATTGCAGATAAGCCTGTGATTTATATTAATAAAGGTCAAAATAAGGAGCGATAGCTCTATATATAAGTTTATCGAGTTTATTAGGAGAATCAGTGATCTTCATATCATCCAATTTGGTTGCTCAGTGGCTAATACCCTGTGTAAACTGATTCAGTGAAATTGAGCCTATATGCTAAGAATTAATATCCATGGTATCAGAGGTGTTAAAAGAAGTTGGTAGATTAATCATATATGATAATTTGGTATCTTGCCATCGTCTGTTGTTGAGTTGTATATCATTTGGCAAGCATATATAACATTTTAACATAGGTAGTATGCGCTATTAACACTTGTCAATAGCTGGGCTATCAACTTATTGAGTACCATTCCTGGAGTTATTGATCTTGTTCTATACAGTGAAGTACCCATCTTGGGGTTTATAATTCCACCAATCCTAAATACATTTAAAATGTGATGCTACTGCTTAGGTCTTTGGGTTATAGCATTCATAATTTTTTATGTAGTTGCAAGGTTGTGAATCTAACTTCTTTGGTATAAATTTCCAATACTCCCATGAGACAAAAGGTTTTTGGTGCCAAATCACTTTATTGCTTATACGGTTAGAAGGCTGGTCACCACCCAAAGTCATTGTTGATAGTCTGCAGCATAATTATCTCCCCAAGCATTATAATTAGCCAGCTGTTTAACAATAGTTCTATATTCAAATTTCTAAACGTTCTGTTTACTGTAGGTATGCAAGAAGAAGATCATGCCCACTTTTGGGAAAGAGTTCTCCTCAAGGTTCTGGGGGATCATCTCTAGCATAACACCAATTTATCCTGAAGGCTATGGATTTTCAGTCCAATCGTGACTTGAGGCATCCTTAACACCTTGGGTAAAGGTATCATCCAATTGGTCAGCCATTTTGGGGACAGCTGAGGATCTAGGATAAATTGGTCAGTTAGTTGGTCCAGGATAAAAGTTTTAAACGTGAAGTTGAAATGATATACTGAATACCTTAGCCTTATTGTAGAGGCTGATCCAGCTATTATACCAGATCATTTTTAAAAATTGTAAAGTGAGAGGGGTTATGGGAATAAAAAGTTAGATCAAAGTTGGATCCTACATGAAACCTTGCGTACGAGGACATGGGTCACTTAAGAATAGCTTTGATTTTTATGACATTAGATTAACTTTGGATATATCTAGAATTGACCGCTCCCACGTTAATTTTAATCATGGGTATAGGATAGGCTTTCTTACCACCGGTTAGGGATGGGTAAGATCAGGCTATTCCAACGGTATAACTGGATCATGGGGGAGTTGTAGCTATAGCCCCTCCTTCTCCAAGGCATCGATTAATCATCTAGCTATCCTCTGTAGTCTACCCGTTACACTGAAATTGGCATACACCTTTATAGATATTTTAGACTGTGTGGTTTAAAGATCCAGTTGGTCGTCCTCTAGATAAAATTCGGTACCTTTATAACATGCGGTAAATTGGCCATCCGAATCTAACCATCAGTTATGGGTAAATCACTACCGATCAGACCTAGGATTTAACCTATGGATATAAATCGGGTAAAATCAAACCAGATGAAAATCCTCTCAAGATTGAGTTTATCCGATCGATGGGGGATCGTGAGAGCTCACCAAGTTTCAGTAAAGAGATGCCCAAACGTCAACTCAAACCACGTCGCTAGTTTGTACTGATGTGCGTGTGGGGGATGAAAACCCTACGAAACTTAAGCTTATACAACTGCGATCTCATACCAACATCATGGAAGGTCAACTATATCAAACCAAGGTTTTAATCCACCACAATTTATGAATTTGGCCATCCATCGCTAGCTAAATTGAAAACCTTAGAAAAGTATCTGATGCTTTCAGATTACAGATTAATAGTTTAGCTTTTTAAGCTCTCATCTGGGCTCAACTTCTATGAGCTAGTGGAGTCGGGGAATTTTGAAACCGGTGAGGTTTCACTCAGCTCTGAAATCAAATTCGGTTCATCGATTAGGTTCGGTTAACGGATGATGCGGTAGCCATGTGAAACCGATAAACTAAGCCCCGGTGGTAACCTAGATGTCATCCGATCGGCTTCAGGCAGGATTATTCGATACCGACTCGAGGTAAGATGGTACGAAAAGATAAGGTGATGAGCTCTGATTCAAGCTTGAATCTGTACCAATCGGATAATTTTAAAGGTTAAGGTGTCCCAATCAGATAAAGTTTAAGGTTAAGGCGTCCCAATAAGACAAAGTTTGAGGTTGAGACGCCGAATCTGGTTCGTCTTAAGTCGGGTACCGATTGGGCAGGTAGGAAAAACTTGCGGTGGAGAACGGGCGGGATTAGGCGAGGCGGGCATTGGGGTTTACTTACACGCTTAAATTGGTTGTCATAAGTTGCTATACCGCCAACTCCGCCTACCAACTTTAGATCGAGCGTATAAGTAAATTTTAAACGGCGCCAAGTTTTGTGGAAGCCACAAGTGACCTTTGCGCTTATAGTTTAGACCTTTGGTTATCGAAGACGTAACTTAACTTTACCATGGTTACCTTTACTTCCGACTATTGGGCTCCCGGGCTTGACGTCAACGTGCGCCGTCGTCCGAGTAACCGACGTGAAGGTCCAAGTAACCTCGCCTCCTATAACGAGCTGCTCACCCCACACCTTCTCCAACCCAACCATAACCTCTCGGCTTTCCTTCAAGTTGACGGTTCCCTCAGCGATACCGACACTTTATCTCCCAAACCCCACGCCTCCAAGCCTCGCACCAAACCGCCCAAGGATAAGCGCACCAACAGCCCCACCTCCAACCACGGCTCCGACTCCGACTTCCTCGGCAGCGTGCGTGTTGCCCTGAGCGGCATCGTGTCCACCAAGCTGGCGCGCCAGAAATCCCAGTCCTCAAACGGACGTAACAAGGAGGACACCCTGGCTGAGAAGTACGGGGTGTGCGAACGCCGGTGCATCGGCAAGGGGGCCACGGCCGTCGTACGCCTGGCCCATAAGCACTGCGCGGACAAGGATACCCTCTACGCCGTCAAGGCCTTTCGCAAGCAGCGCAAGGGCGAGACCGAGCGGGAGTACGTGAAGAAGCTGACCAGCGAGTTTTGCATCAGCTCGACCCTCCACCACCCCAACGTGGTCGAGACCGTGGACCTCATCAAAGACGAGCACGGCGACTGGTGCGAGGTGATGGAGTACTGCCCCGGCGGCGACCTCTACGCCATCATCCGCAACGGCTCAATGACCCGGTGCGAGATCGACTGCTGCTTCAAGCAGCTCATCACCGGCGTCGGGTACCTTCACTCCATGGGCGTGGCCCACCGCGATATCAAGCCCGAGAACCTCCTCCTCGACGCCCGGGGCCAGGTCAAGATCACCGACTTCGGGGTCTCGGACGTGTTCCGGATGGGGTGGGAGACCGCGCCCCACCGGTCCTCGGGGCTGTGCGGCTCCGAGCCCTACATCCCGCCGGAAGCCTTTATTGAGCGGGACTACGACGCCCGCCTCATGGACGTTTGGGCGTGCGGCATCGTGTACTACACCATGACCTTCCACACGATCCCCTTCCGCAGCGCCACGCCCAACGATCCCGACTACCGCCGGTTCCTCGAGCTGCGGGCCCTTGATCGCTACGAGCCCTTCTTAAGGTACGCCCCCGGGTGTAGAAGCCTAATGCGGCGCATCCTCGAGCCCGACGTCGCCAAGCGCGCCACCGTCCAGGACATCCTCGAGGACGCGTGGTTCAAGTCGATCGAGGTGTGCAACGGCTGCGAGGCGGCGTCCCGCCACCACAACCACTACGCGGCCAGCTACGCGCCACGCCGGCCGGCGGTCCCCACCCCCATCCCCCCGCAGCCCTCGAGTTCACATCTGTAACCTCGTCGGGTGCTCCAAGTTTAAACTATAAAGCGCGAGGTTAGGGTGTATCTATTTTATCTCTGGGCTTGTTTTTTTGTATTTTATCGTGGGGGGTGCCCCTGACTTTACCCCTCGCACAACACTCGGAGGCATTTTTCAGCACTAAGCTCACTTTGGTCGAGCGGGGCCGGACGCTTCCCGATCCTACCCAATTCGGATGCCGCGCATTTTAGCTCCCCCCTTAAGCTTTGAAGCCTTACGGGTAAGCTGCCACTACAAAGTTCCACCTTGGGGTCGGCCATCCGCCATCCCAAGTATCCGCTGGGTTAAGAAATTTAACGTTCCGAGCTCGCCTATTGAAGAACCTTGCGATCCATCCTTTGCGCCCTTGGGGTACCTTGATGGTATCCGGCACTAACCGCCGCTAGAGGGTGCCGGTTGCGGTGGGCCAATCCAAACTATTGTATGGAGCGGGTTGGATTTTTCACTGGCGGGCAACCGCTTCACGGATCGTCAATGAAGTTGCCGTCGACCCAACAGCCCCCGTAACCCTGGCTCGAGCCGGGTTTTGAGCCCACCCCTCCCACCTTGGAGGGAGGTCGCCTATGTTGGGACCCTTAGGTTCGGGGTCCCCCGTCACCTCTTGAGTAGGTCGAACGCATCCCGCCTATACCCTCGCACCTCCAGTTTCGGGTAGGCGGGTATGCCTAAGACCTTATAAGGGTTCGGGTCCGGCGTAAGAGCCCACTCTGAATGGAAGAGGTATCCCGCTTGGGGTTTGTAACCACTCTTAATTTCAGTTGCGAGGGGGCATTACCCTTCAACCCCACTTTTTAAATCGTCTAACGGAATGTACAACGATGGTAGGCCAAGCGTCGCGTTATGCGATGTGGCTCATGTGACACCTGGCTTGGTTCGGATCGTCCGCCCTTGCTCCAAGTGCCGTATACTCCCTTATCCCACCACCCCGCGTAAACCTGATTGCGGGGTGAGGCCTCCATCCGACCCCTTGACGAGGTGTAACTTTGGCTGGATCCGGTGCACCGTTTTTAAACTGCCATACAATCTCAATACCCTCACCTTTCCATGCACCCACTAAACCTATGGTTTAACTTTAAATGGGCATTTTATCGTCTGCTTCGATATCGTAAGCTTCAAGCTGTCATAGCCAGCCACCAGGCCTCTCACCTGAGCCCAACTTACCTTGACCAGTTTATAAGCTAAGCCACTTATAAGAGTTCAGCCTTAACGGCTATACCATCGGTATCAAATAAAACCTTCGGGGTTCGGATCCCCTTACCCATATCGGTAGTATCGATCCTTATTTTGGCCTCCATCCGATCCCTGGGTTTGGAGGCCAGGCCATTTAAATCTCGGGTGGATAAAACGACCTTGAGGTTGGGGAAGGGCTGGTTTCTTTGAGCTAGCTTGGCATGTTACCATTATCAATGAGCGAGTGGAGAGCCCATCCACTTAAACTGTACCATGCCTCACTTTGAAATGCTGAAAAGGAGGTTGACTAAGGGTTAGGGTATAAACGACCTTAACTTGGCTCATGGGCTGATTAGAGCTTCAGGGTGTTAAATGGGTGTAAACGTTCAGCCAGTGTTGAAAAGTGGTCACTACACAGGTTTGTAAGGGTATTCCTAACATAATTTCCCTGTATGACGACAGGGAACATAAATCTGAGCCAATAAAGGTTCAGTTAACACTTGATCGTAGTTCACTATAATATCTAGGCACTTCCATCCTAAAGCAGCTAAAAACCAATTTACTAGTAAAATTTAGTTTATCAAGCTCAAGATATCTTTATTGGGGAAACAATCTCATACATGTAGTATTTTGGCACCCTAGTGCCCTCCTATTAGAATAGTCGGCATCCATTGCCGGGAATAGCTTTGCACCCATCAACCTACAGCTTTGGCATGCCATTGGTATAAACTTCCTTTGGCTCATTTTCCCAGGCTAGGCGATCCTGCCCTCAAGCTAGTAAAATATCAGGTATCATCCCTGACAAATAAGGAAGCCTTAATCATCGAATTAATTTTAAATATTAACTCGGAGCTCCCTCCTCTGGAAACTTAAAGCTATTGATACTAGAAAATTATATTGGGGATCATCACCAACTAATCTACTAGTATTGGAACATATTGGAAAAAGCATAATCAGGTTAAATTCCCAACACATCCCCCCACTTAACCAGATTACCTCTTCCAATATGTCTACTAATGTAAAACCTTTGCCCACTCCCCGCAGCCTAGAGGTGGCAGAAACCCAAGGGCGGCAATTGTCACCGAACAGAAAACAATATAGAAATACTAATGGCACTAGTAGCTAAAAAATTATAATGTAACGTTGCAAAGACTGGTTGGCAATCATTGCCAAGTAATTTGCATCATAGAGCTATTCCAGAAACCATTGAACAACCAACTAGATATTTGTAACTCAGCTATAAAGATAGTATAATAATCCTGACTCTTTGGTTGGGTATTAGCATGCACATAAAAATTTAGTGTGCACTTAATTCACAATATGACCATCCATGAGGTCCTTAACACATTGAGCGCCATACAAATTCTTAAGGAAATCCCCATCAGGCCACGCACACTGCTTAGAAGCGCCGGTATTGCAGTATAGCAATACAAAACGCACTACTAACAGGTTGAAATTTACTTAATACAGCTGTATAGGTATTAGGGCCATTGTTTCTTATCATAGTAGAAGATATTTACGTTTAGAATGAAATGCTTATAGATATTCATTCAACACGTTATGCACCAAGTCAGTTTTGTCTTGTTTATCATTCAGCCTGCTAGATAAGATTTCATCAAAACTGGCTCACAGCCAGGATTCCTTTTAGATAAATTTTCAGTATTACTTAAAACAATGTAAATTTTTTAGTTTTGTATCATATTTTATACTGTCAGTCACCGGTGGTTGATGCAGCCTAAACAGAAAGTTCAGTGTCAGTCACAGGTGGTTGATGCAGCCTAAACAGAAAGTTCAGTGTCAGTCACCAGTGGTTGATGCAGCCTAAACAGAAATTTCAGTGTCAGTCACCAGTGGTTGATGCAGCCTAAACAGAAATTTCAGTATCAGTCACCGGTGGTTGATGCAGCCTAAACAGAAAGTTCAGTATCAGTCACCGGTGGTTGATGCAGCCTAAACAGAAAGTTCAGTGTCAGTCACCAGTGGTTGATGCAGCCTAAACAGAAATTTCAGTGTCAGTCACCAGTGGTTGATGCAGCCTAAACAGAAAGTTCAGTATCAGTCACCGGTGGTTGATGCAGCCTAAACAGAAAGTTCAGTATCAGTCACCGGTGGTTGATGCAGCCTAAACAGAAAGTTCAGTATCAGTCACCGGTGGTTGATGCAGCCTAAACAGAAAGTTCAGTGTCAGTCACCAGTGACTGATGTGGCACTCAACGTGTTAATTGTATAGGTATCCAAGGCTGACCCATTGATGACTTTGAAGGACCAATCCATAACTGATCCAACTTCTTTCAGCACCTGAACCTATGAGTATCACAATAATTAACTTGATCACCAATTACAAAAGTCAGATGAGCTAGCCATTACAAATCTCATGTTATTTGGCTTTAAGTTTCTATTTAAGAGCATTAGCATAGGCTAAGGACTGTAACCTAATCATGACTTTTATCAAGTTCTCCAGAAATTGGAGAGGGGTATCACTAAACTTTTTTAATCACAGAATCTAAAATTGGGGGCAACCTAGCCTGATAGCCATGAACCAATTTGAAAGGGAATTTCCCTGTTGATGAATGATAACTTAAATTATAGATAAAAGTCACTGCCAACAAACATGTTACCCAGCTGGAAGGTTTTCTAGTGACGAGCTTCTTTAAAAAGCCAGAGTCCTATTTACTTGTTCACCTATCCCAATAGTCTTCATATGGTAGGGCGTTGTCAGTACTCCCCAAATATTCATTAGCTCATTTAATTTTGGCAAGGTGTGAGTGTTAAAGTTGCTGCCATTGTCTGTTAGGATAACCTGAGGGCAGCCATAATGTTAAAATCTGGGGCTTGGTTGGTTGCTCGCTTCTAGCCCTAGATTTCAACTGCACAGATTTGTGGATTCTTGCATTGATTTGATTGGAATTGAGTAACTGGGGCAATAATAGTATGAAGACTATTATTAGAGTTGAATCCCCAAAAGCCATGTTGAGTGTATTGTCCAACGCTAGACAGGTGCTTCTTCTCTTGAAGATGTTTTGATACTGGTAGAGAACACTTTCCCTATTTTCTTTTAGAAGATCCAGGTGGAGATTTTGATAACTTCTTAAGTATATCTGATCCTTGCACTCTTCTATTAAGAGTAATGTTTAACCAACTAAAGTTAAAAACAACTAAGTTATCAAGTTTTTATCTGCTTTTATTAGGTGATAATTTGGGGTTTTTGTAGTTAGAATTGACACATAACTTTTCAGCTGTACACTGGGAATTATTTGTACCCATATACTGGTTGGACCCTCAAATCTTAGGCACCAAAGCTCGTTGGGTACTGTTGCCTTGAGTTTCTTAGGAAGCGTAATACTTGGGTGTTTGGTGACCAAAATTTGGTATTAGGGACTCAAATCAATTGTTTTGGCCAATGAAAATTCTACTCTTCCTCTGGCGTTTGAATGCTTTGGTAGTTTTCAATGACTCTAATTTGTTCCTCTCTGAATGATTCCCTACAATTTGACTATCAGTTGTTAGTCCTATATCAAATTGTTGCTTGATTTCTTTGAGGATGATGCTTGACAATACTCTCATCATTTGGCAGCCTCAAATATCATTGGGGATGATGCCTGACAATAATTCATTAGTCAGCAACATCTAATATTATCGGGGATGATGCCCGACAATAATTCATTAGTTGGCCGCTGTTGCCAATCTTATACTTTTATAACTTAATCATCAAATTTGTTAATTGGTTAAAAGGTTAGATTATGTGGTCATCTGAAATTTTAAAATATCCCCCCTCTTGACCAGATTAATCAATAGAAGATAGAACCCTTGGGGATGGAAGCTGTCTTAGCTTGAGTTCATATTTGGTTTTTCATCTCTCTATGTCCTCAGCGGAGTGCAGCTCTGTCCACACTCAACACCCATATTGTCTGCTCAGTTTTGATGACTTTGTATCCTTGGTTGCTACCTGTTGCCACCTCTTCTTCAAGTGCAGTTCCTGTGACATCATGCTGCACCAGTCCCATCTTTGTATACTTGCTAAAAAATCAACTGGTCTACCTGTACAAGCCCCAGGATGGGTCTTGTAAGCACTTTGCCACCTGTACAAACCCTAGGACAGGTTTCCAATATCTTGTTGATAGGGACTATTCTGGTGGATCTAGTTTCAGCCCATCATGATCCTGCCAATGCTCAGTACTCATGCCCATTACTATCTTTTCCTTCCTCCACACTTGGTAGGTAGAAATATTGTTAGATGCATCACTGCTCAAATTAAAGTCTGTTTCTTTAATATATATATTTTTTACTTTTTATATTTTTATGTATCCTTTTATCCTTTTACTTTTATTTTATTGTTTTTTTCATTATTATTTTTTCCTTTAAGTCTAATACTTTAAGTATTTTGTATGGACTCTATTGACTATGATTTATCTTCAATATTCTTGATTGCATAGGCATCATTTGCCAACTTGATAATTTTGAACAGTCTATCCATAGGCATCCAACTCATTTTTCCTTTTTTTATTTATTCATTGTCATTTCAAAATACCTGAGATTCCAATTCAATCAGGATATTGGACAGTCAGGATAGATATTGTCTGGCACTCATCCCCAAAGATGGCTCTACTGCTGAATACAATATTGGTGGTAATGTGGCTTTCCACCCATAAAAATTCAAATGGCGTTTTCTCAGTCACCAGCGCATTGCATAAACCTTAGAGCATTCTGATTGGCTGGTATAGTCCTTGTTCAGTAAGTATTACACATTTTTCCTGATCTTCCTTTTGGCAAATCAATTTGCCAATAGCCCAAAAATCAGGTCCATAGCTGAAAAGCACTTTGCCTCTCCCAGGAGTCAAGCATGTTGTCAATTCAAGGCAGTGGATAGAAGTTCAATTTGACCTTATTTTTTGGCATTATTTGCCAACTCAAACGTTTGATTAATTTAAGATCAACTGATTTCATCCACCATTCTCTGAATTAATTGCTTTATATTTCTGATCTCATCTAATGCCTCAGAACTTCTCATGGTGGACCCAGTTGCAACCTGAGCTGGTCCTGCAATGACTTTATTTCATTTAGATATCTGGCAGAACAGGTTCTCTTGCAGCGCTATGTATTTTTACATCTAGACTGCAAGGCCTTTTCCCAAATTTTGGACAAATTCATCCTCCTCTTGAGGAATCACAACATTTACAATTGTCATGATTCCTTCTCCCAATTTTGGATGGCAAATTGTCCCATCACTCCATTTTTACAATAGTGGTTAGTTGATTTATCCTTCCACTTGGATCCATTGGGGTTTTTCCCCATCATGAATTAATTCTGCTGAATAACGACTTTTTTATTTCTCAATGGAATTTTGTCTTCTAATTCCACTATAGCTTGATCATACACAATTGGAATTTCGTCAGAAAATTGATTGGGCGCATCAAAAGTTGTTCCCAACATTTTCAGATAGTCCACCATCTGTGAGGTATAATTTCAGTTACTAGTACTGCTGCCATAATCTGATGCAATTCTTGGTAGGGACAAAGTGCTGACTGCATGGCTAAGTGTGCATCAAAGTAAGTCAACACACTCACTCTTGCCAAGATCTGGGCTTCTTGGTAAAACCAGTTGGAAAAACTATCCAGGGTCTCGACTTTGTGGAATTGGATACCCATGAACGCTTGTTTATGATTTGCCATCCAATTAGGGCTTCCAAACTCCAACATAATGGATGCTTTTACTTCAATGTATGACCAATTGTCCCCATTGAGGTGAGGTAGCACCAGATTCTGGAAGTCAGTGCTAAAGCAGTTCATTATGGTCACCACTTTTGGGTGGTATGTATAGCCAAACATGGTCATCAAAAATAGGCGGAAAAATGCTGGGGCGTTATCCCAGTGAAAGGCGGGCTATCTTGGAATATTTTGAAATTCCTTGGTTGCTCCAATCATAGAAGATCCTGACACAGCTACTTGAGAATCCATAGTAGTGGCTTCAAGAGTCATTTCTGACACACCAGCAAATGGTTTGATTATATTTTGGGGTGGAGAGGTCTTCCCAAATGCATTTTGAATGCCTTTTCTTTGGCCTCATTCGCCTCAAATCGTTCACACTCAAATTTGTGTTTTTCCAATTCCTTGATATGCTTGGTCATTTTTGCCATCTTCTCATGAACCTTCCAGATGCATTCTAGATCCACTTCCCATTCAGTTTTTTGAAATAAAATTTATTTGACAATTTTGCCCCCTTTTTGCTTCAAAGAGGCAACTTTTTCATACAGGTCACTATTCACCATTCCTAATTGTCTGAGCATCTCTTCCGCCTTGATCATATGCTCCTCTAAGGTATTAACATTAGCTTGTGATTCCAAGATGAGCACATTTTGATTGACAGCCTGTAGTTCCACCCAGAGCTTCCAAAACTCTTCCTTATAAGACATCATTAAATTGGCTTATGACAACTCAACTACCCCCTGTAGTGAGCACCAATGTAAAATCTTAGGCTTGGTTGTTGCTCGCTTCTAGCCCTAGATTTCAACTGCACAGATTTGTGGATTATTGCATTGATTTGATTGGAATTGAGTAACTGGGGCAATAATAGTATGAAGACTATTATTAGAGTTGAATCCCCAAAAGCCACGTTGAGTGTATTGTCCAACGCTAGACAGGTGCTTCTTCCTCTTGAAGATGTTTTGACACTGGTAGAGAACACTTTACCTATTCCCTTTTAGCAGAGCCAGGTGGAGATTTTGATAACAACTTAATTATATCTAATCTTTGCACTATTCTCTTAAGAGTAATGTTTAAACAACTAATGTTAAAAACAATTGAGTTATCATGTTTTTATCTGCTACTATTAGGGAATATTTTGGGGTTTTTATAGTTAGAATTGGCAAATAACTTTTCAGCTGTACACTGGGAATTATTTGTACCCATATACTGGTTTGAACCTCAAATCTTAGGCACCAAATCTCGTTGGGTACCATTGTCTTAATCTCGTTGGGTACCGTTGCCTTAAGTTTCTTAGGCAGCGTAATCCTTGGGTGTTTGGTGACCAAAATTTGGTATTAGGGACTCAAATCAATTGTTTTGGCCAATGACAATTCTACTCTTCCTCTGGCGTTTGAAAGCTTTGGTAGTTTTCAATGACTCTAATTTGTTCTGCTCTCAATGATTCCCTACAATTTTACTATCAGTTGTTAGTCCTATATCAAATTATTGCTTGATTTCTTTGGGGATGATGCCTGACAATACTCTCATCAGTTGGCAGCTTCAAATATCACCAGGGATGATGCCTGACAATAATTAATTAGTCTTGACCTCTAATATTATTGGGGATGATGCCTGATAATAATTCATTAGTTGGCCAGTGTTGCCAATCTTATACTTTTATAACTTAATTATCAAATTTGTTGATCGGTTAAAGGTTGGATTATGTGGTCATCTGAAATTCTAAAACATGGTAATAAAGTAACTGCTACATTATAAATTTGAAAGTATTGCTGGCATTTACTTTAGCAATAGCCTGCATTTCTACCCAATGAGTTAGGTGTTAAATTGCTGCAATGTCATATAAACTTTTCTCAGTACTCAGTGTCAATGGCCCTATAACATTAACGGATACAGTATGCCACATGAACTCAGGCTCTACTAGCCAGAAAGTTATAGCTTTCTTAAAGGGCTTGTGCGCCTGATTTACAACAACAAGGTGTTCAGCGACATCAAAATAAAGGGATTTGCAGTAATACTCTCATTAAACCTGTTAAAAGTCTCCATTAAGCCTCCATGGCCGGTTACTTTATACGTTTTGCTAATAATTGCAGGGTCCTTGGAGGGTTTTTGATATAATAAGGGTTTCCCAACAATTTTGAACAATTGTCCCTTGTTAAGCTTTGTACTCTCCATTGCTTTGGTGAGGGCCTGCTGAATTTCAGATGGCTGGTCTCTGGTATCCCCGCTGAGCATCTAATCATACAATGCATTTGCTTCATTTCTGAAAAACTAAAATGGAAGGTAATCATGGACGCTCAACAGCATTTTGATGCGTTGTCCCTGCTTGTTGTACAATTTTATAGTCATACACTTGCAACATAAGAGCCCATTGGGCCAACCTCCTCTTAGGCTCTTTGAGGTTATGCAGCCATCTCAGCGAGGAATGATCAGAACCACAGTGAAGTGGACACCATGAATATACCTAAAACTGCTTACAGGCATATATTACCGCAAGGCATTCCTTCTCAGCTACAGTTTAGTTGTGCTCCTGATTACTCAGAGTACAACTCACATATGCTACCAGGTGTTCATTATCAAATTCGTTCTCCTGACTCAACATGGCACTGATTGTCATTAAGAATGCATAAGTTTGAATAATGAGAGGTCAATTGAAGTTTGGATACTGCAATTTTGGTTCTGTCATCAGGTACATTTTAAGGTTGTCAAATGTGTCCTGGGATACCTTATTCTATATGAACCCCTTCTTAGGATCTTTTAACAACTAAAAAGAGGCTTAGCAATAGCAGCAAAACTCTTAATGAATTGACAATAATAGGTGACCATCCCTAAAAATACTTTCATATAATGAACACCCATCAGTTGAGGCATAGCTCAAATTGCCTCAACTTTGGGTTTTAAAGGTTTGAGCATTAGCGGCAATGAGCCCCAGGTGTTTTATTTCATTATTGAGAAAAATGGCATTTCTGCAGCTTTAATTAAAGATTTGCTGTTGCTAGTTTTTGGAGACTTTCTCTAAATGCACAAGGTGATCTGTGAAGGTAAAGCTAAAGACATTGATGTAGTCTAAGTAGATGAGAATTCATGACAATTTCCAATCACCTAACATGATATACATGGCTCATCAGAATGTCAGCAGCACATTACAAAGACCCTGGGGCATTTGCACCAGCTGATATAGGCCATTGTCAGTTATTTATATACATTTTTCCTGGTCTCTATAGGAGGTCAATTTGCTAGTACCTAGATATGAGATTCATCTCCAAAAATAATTGAGCCCATCCTAAGCAATTAAGAGCATCATTGATCTGCAGAAGTGGATATGAGTCCTTTTTTGTTATTTTATTCTCTGATGATAGTTTATAATGACTTAGTTAGATCCGTCCTTTTTTTATAAATTAAATTGGACTGGCCCAAAGACTTGAGGATGAAATGAGCAACCTATAGTTAAGTAGATTAGTAACTTTAAAGCAACAATCAACTCACTTTTTTATGAATGTTCTTGGGTCGCCTATAAATTGGCAGTTGATCACCAATATAAACCTTGTGAACTATATTTTTGGCGCACCCCAGATCACAATTAACTTGTGCAATTGCTCCAGAATATCAGTTAAATATTTTAAAGATGTGCTCCTTTTGTTCTTCTGAGATCCCCATCAGTTTGTCCTGATCAAATACATTGAGAATTGCTAGTAATTCAGGCTCATCAGGTAACTTCATCTCATTCAGCTCACCAAAGGCGTGAAAAGATAAAAGCTCAGTGGTAGGGACTAAATGAAAAAAGGCCACTATTTGGTTTTTATCTTTATTGGCCTATCAGGAGATTGGTGACCAGTACTTAATTTCTCTGTGTTTGGAAAACAAGATAACAGGGTCTAGTAAAATTTAGTTTTGGTCTTTTTACCAGGATGCATGAATTTCACCATACAGATAGTCAAGAATATCCAAGGTAAGGCTGGTCCCAATTATGCACAGTTCCTTGGACTTCACAACCATCAGCACTCACACCCTTAAAGGAATCCCCCAAATTTCTTCAACTTGGGCTAGTAGCAGCCAGGAATGTTTACCAACTTGTTGATACTTTAAGGAACAACCCCATCGCACTGATAAAATTAATGTAGTCATTCTTCTTGGTTGGAGATGGTTTCCCTTTTTGGTGGTAGAATAATGGAAAAAATTTGTATAAAATTTCTAAAGCATTGTTTTGAAAATCACACTGGACCCCATGCTGTCACATGAAGTTGGTGCTGATAAATGTTTCGTAGTTCTGGTTGAGCAGAACTATGGCTGGTGCAGTCACAAGGAGGGAGCCAAATCATAAAAGGCAAGGCACTTAAGGACTCTTTAGATGTAGTGATATTTAAGCACATGGGCCCATAAACCTTATTATGATCTACAAGGGGGCAAGACTTAACCTCTTCATGATTTCATAGAAAAATATTGGTCAGAGCCTCGCTATCATTGTTGGCATGAACTCTTACTTGATTCACCCAAATATCAACAAAAGTGCAATCAGAAAGGAAGAAATATTGTTTATTTAATAAATGGTGGCATCAAATGCCAAATTGAAGGATTACAAAGGCTGTTCAGCCACCTTGGGGAATCATTCCTTGATGTTAGTCATGGGGATTGAAACATTAACATCGCTCAAGTGACTAACAGCTTCCATATGCGCTGTCAGGGATTGCAGCTTATTCAAATAGGGTCGCACCACTTTTAATCATTTTGGGCTCAGGGGCCCTCACTTGCGAGTGGGTAAATGCAAAAAATGGTCAGGGGTGTCATAAAAACGGCAGAAGAAGTTTGGTCTGGCCTTCCAGTTGGGATGCGTGAGCACCTAAATTGCAAGCCAGAATGCCAGTGGCATTGCCGCTTGTATGATGTTGTATGGAGCTACAAATTGGGAGACAATGACTAGTTGGTGTAGAATGAGCGTGAAAAGAAAACTGAAATTGATTCAAATGGAAAAACCCCAGACACTGGGAGTCTCGCTGCAGGGGATTATACCACTGAGTTGGCTTCAACAGGGTTTCTGGTAGGTGGGCTCAATACAAATGTAGAGACAAGGGGGCGGATCCTTGCTTATAAATGGTGGATATAAGGCCACAAGATCCCAGTATATTGATGGCGGATAGTTTCAATAAAGGGGATAAATTGCCAGAAGTTTCTTACAAATTGAATACAGTTGACAATGGTGGAAGTGATTGTAATCATCAAAACTGGTGATGCCCATCTGGTGTAGGGACTGATAGACCATCAGGTTAATGCTATTGGGACTTCAGCAAGTAGGATATAAATAAAGTAAAAATTGATTGTTTTGGCAGGAATTTATTGAGAAGAAAAATAAAGAGAACCAACCAACAATTTTCTCATTATGATGCAACTGATTCAATAATGTTTGATTATGGTGGGTCTAAGCAGGGATTGGGTCCCTCAAGTTTGACCTACCTGGTCAATTTTCAGGGAAGGGGGCAGATAATCTTAATTGGAACTAACATCAAAGGATTCAGCGGCAGGCCGAGTCTCTATCAGTTCAACTGCAAACGCCTGAACTGAGGCTCTACTGCATTTCCATCATTTGGCATGACAACATCTGGTCCAATGAGCAATAAGAATTCCCCAGGGCCACCCCACATAGGGGCGGTCCCAATTTGTTGGAAACAGGTTTAGGATGCCAATTTCACCTGTGCCTGGTTGCTGGCACGTTCGTTCATTCAAATGAGTTACATCAGCTGCAACTCCTGATTCATTGGATGGGGGTTTCAAACTTTCTGAGATAGTTTCCAAAGATACCATCTTCACATCAGGGATCATCCCTGACAATTTTGAGAGGTGGTTGGCGTCAGCAATAGTACTGCTGACTGAGTCAAAACTGTTGGCAATTTCAGCCAATAATTCCATATTTGTCCCTTTTTGAATATATGTTTCCCAATCATTGGGCTTTATTCCCATCAGGTTCAGACCTTGTGACATCAATTTGGTAATCTCGGCACAGATTTCCTTAATTCAGCGGAAAAGTCTGTCTGAGGTGAGCGAGGGTACCAGGGGAGGAATCCCAAGAGGGAGGGCTGTTACCCAGCGCTCGTCTACCACATGGGCGAGGTTGCCCTGGGTGATGAGGGGTACAGCCACCCTCTTCATTCCCTTTTTATTCAGAAATGGGAAGATTACCTGATCCAAGCACAGGGGACGTTCCCCGGGACTTACATTACCCTTTCCTTTTTCCAAAGGAAGGGCACCCCCTCTGGGAAACTGCACAAGGGCTACATTTTTGTGAGCCTTTAGCAACTTGATGCCATTAAAGTAGTAACTTTTTTGGAGAGGGTGGGGAGCGTTGGGATGGGACTCATGAAACGCCTCAACCTGTTATGCAGTTAGTGCAATAATGGGCCTTAACCCAACTGTTCTCATAGGCCAGATAGCCTTTCCAGGCCACGAAATACTGAATGGACCTTCAAGATTTGTGGGATGCTAAGATGTTTTCCACCTCAGCCTCCTCCGCATTCACAATTACAATCAGCTCAGGGTCTGAAGGAACAGTCCCCTTAAAATGGGAACAACTGAGAAACGTGGAAGACGGGGTGCTGTTTCCAATAAGCTGGTAGCTTCAACCAGAACGCCCCTTGCCCAAGTCTTCCTCCACCAAGTGAGGACCCAAACACTTACTTGCAAACTTCCGGGAGGGTACCTGCATTCTCAAATGGCACGTATTAAGCATAACCTTGTAACCCACCATTATGTCATGACCAGGGAGTCATTTATGATCTGCAAACCACTTGTAGTCATTGATAGCTTTAGTGAGATTCTCCCACACTAAGTACTGAGTGGACCTGATATGCTCAGCATGATCTGAGACAGCTGGGACCTCAGGACGCAAGCAGGGTCCAACTGAAAATGAGGGTTTATACCCGCGAATCACTTCATAAGGAGAAAACCCCACAGAAGCATAGATTCCGTTGTTGTAAGCAAATTGAGTGAGGGGAAGGTCGTTAGCCCTTGTGTCCTGTGCAGCTGCTGCATAACAGCGCAGGTACTTTTCTAAGATTTGGTTAACTCACTTGGTTTGTCCATTGGACTGGGGATGATACACCATGGAGCAACAAGGGGAAATTTTTAAAATGGATAAGAGATCACTCTAGAACTGCACTGTGAACTGTGAACCATGGTCACTGATGATCTCCTGCGGAAGACCAAAAATTGAAAACACATGGCGCACAAATAGGCGAGCGGTTTTTTATGACATAATTGCAGAAGCACAGGGAATAAAGTGGGAAAATTTGGTGAAATAATTAAACACCACCATCACCGCCATAAACCCATTAGAACAGGGAAGGTTGACAATAAAATCCACAGACATCAATGTCCATGGACCCTCCAACTGTTGCAAAGAAGGTAGGAGGCCATTTCTCCCTGACTGGTCTGACTTGGCTCATGCACAGGTAACACAATCGGTGATCCAGGCCAGAACTTCCTTAGTTAAACCCGCCCAATTATAAGTCTGCTTGATCAATTTAATGCATTTTTTATTGCCCAGATGGCCGCTTGTGGAAGGATCGTGATGCGCTTGAAACACCTCAGGTCTAAAGAGAGGAGAAACCCAAATCTGTGACTTAAAATAGATGAGACTCTCCACCAGGGGATATAGGGAATGTTTTGAGTTTGAAGGGACAATTGCTTGACTAACTCCACTCCTTTGGGACAGGCCAGTTAGACTGCTAAAACCTGTGAAATGAGAGGAGCATCAGGAGCAAAGGCGACTGATGAGACCATGGGAGGAACAATATACAAGATTTGAGTAGGGGGGATCACGCTAACAAGGTACACTTCATCTGGGTCTGAGGGACAGAGGGCCAGGTTGCAGCTAAGAAATCGTGAAGCATGTAAAGCGCACATTTCACAAATTCATATTTAAATTGAAACTGCACAAGTTTTGATAGGTGAGAGCTTGCTGATGTTCCAATTTCTGGGGTTTGTGGAAATACAAAAGAGCATGGGGATCCGTACATACAGTTAACTCATGCTGGGCACCCTATAATCAATACTGCCAATGAGTCAACGCCCATGCTATGGCTGCCAACTCCTTATCGTAGATGGCCCAGGATTGCTCAGTAGGGAAATATTTTGGGAAAAGTAGGCGACCGGATGTTCCAAGCCATTGTGTGCCAGGAGCAGAACCACCCCCACTGCCACAGATGAGGCATCAAAAGCAACAATATATGGCTTAACAGGATCTGCATGTTTTAATATGGGGGGAGATAAAAACACCTCTTTGATCAACTCAAACGCCTGTTGGCACTTGGGTGTCCAACAAAAGGCAAATTCTTACCTGTGAGAGGGTGGAGCGGAGCATCTAATTGGGAAAGGGCCAGGGAAAATTTATTTAGGAAAATAATGGTACCCAAGAAACTTCATAATTGTTTCTGGGTTGTTGGAGTTGGACATTCATGGATGG
This sequence comes from Massospora cicadina, assembly GCA_022478985.1. NCBI lineage: Eukaryota > Fungi > Entomophthoromycota > Entomophthoromycetes > Entomophthorales > Entomophthoraceae > Massospora > Massospora cicadina. The sequence goes on from JAKSZP010001564.1 coordinate 121,957, forward strand.
CGTCCACTTTGTTGGGGGGAATCGCATACCCATCTTTGAGGATTAGGTTCCTGAAAATTTGACTTCCTCCTTATAGAACTCGCATTTTGAAGGCTTGACAAACAAGCCCGCCTTGTGCAAAGCAGCCACAACTGCCTCCAAGTCTTTAGCATGTTGTTCAGGAGTTGGGGAGTGAACTAAGATGTTGTCAATATAGGCAACCGCGCAAGTGAACTGGAGGTCGCCTAGTACATTGTCAATCATTCTTTGAAATGTAGTGGGCACATTCTTCAACCCAAAGGGCATTACGTGGAATTGGAAATAACTCGCTTCTTTCATATTGCAGTAAGCCATTCTTGCCCTACCATCACCCAAATCTGGTTGAAGGCATTGATGAGATCCAGCTTAGAGAACACAAGATTTAGCAATCGTTTGACTGATAGTCTGCTCTAGGGGCAGAGGGTAGGGATTGGAAACTGTGACTTTATTTAAGTGTCCATAGTCCATGCAGGGATGGAGGGAACCATCAGCTTTTTTTAGCAAAGACTATGGGAGATGCGACTGACGATGTCTCCTTAAACAACCACCCTTTTTTAAGCATATTGTCCAACCAAGTGTTGAGCGCAACCTCCTCCTCTGCTGTGTGTGGATACAACGGGCAGTTGATATTCACCAACTGTACCATTGTATGGAATCCCAAATTAAATTCAGTATGAGGGGGAAGACAGTCCGCCTTTTTGGAGTTGAAGATACTTCAATAGCGCATTAATTCTTCAGGAAAATCAGATGGAAGGCCCGCAGGGAAAGCAAGGGAAGCGATGAAACTGCGGCCTTTAGTTTTTTTAAGGGTATCAACTAAAGGAGATTCTCCCTCCATTTGATTATTAATGAATGACAACATATTTGACTCCAGGTGGATTCTAACATGTTTTCAGCGCCACCATCTGACCCCATAGATTACAAGAAACACTAAGTTTGGCATTGTGGAGAACTGATCACAAAAGATAAACTGATTTACTGAGAAAAGTACTGGCTTATGGACTATATATGATGTCTGGGAGGCTGAAGAAGCTACCATCACCGGAAGGGCCTATATCCAAGTCCAGCTCCAATTGTTGGTTTAACTCAATGCTCATAAAATTACCCATGGCTCCAGTATCCACCAAAGCCTCAAAGGAGATGTGGTGAGACCCAATACTAACCTTCATAGATAATGAAAAATAAGCAAAGTTTTGTTTATTGGTAGATTTGGTCGTTTCTGCTGCAACTAAAGAAATGGCAATTAAATTATGGGGATGGTCGGGGACCTTTTCAGGAGTAAAGTTGGGAAGAGCAAGGGCCGGGAACCAGCTTCTTCAATCTGGGCTTTTACTGATTTATTAATAAGTAAACCAAGATAACACAGCTCTGACGCAGGGGTAGTGACGGGCTCTGAGGCCAAGACTAATACTGGTTCAATGGTAAGAACTGAATCCGCGACGTTGTTGAAGTCTAAACATATAATTTTTCCCTTGATAGCGGAAAGCATGGCGAGGGGAGGCATTGATAGTGGTCACAGCGTTACATATCTGATCCACTGTCCCTATAGGGGTGGACCAAACTTCGTGATGGACAGAGGCAGAATCCAACACTGATCTAAATATTTCTTGGAGAATATCATTAGAGAACTCAAGTGTGGGAGCCTGTTTGCGGAAGGTTGAGAATAAAGAAGCCAATCTGGGGGCTACAGCCATAGTAGAAAGCAATTGGAATAAACGGTCTGAACACAACACAGGGGGTTTCAAAGCAGCCGATACTACTGCAATCAGCGAGGTGAAATCCACTGCTTGTGAAGTAGAACGCAGAAGTCCTTGTACCCACCAACGGGCATCCCCTTCTACTGCAGTCAAAAGGGCGACCCCTTGTTGGGCATGGGATAGCACAGTGGCATTGTCAAGGGCAATAGAAGAACGAATTTGCACCTCAGCAAGGGCTTCAAGGACTTAATTGGCACTTTCTCAGGAAGGAACACTCAAATTACCTTCTTTTATTAGGTGGGGAGAAGTAGTAATCCACGGGGCTGTGCTGCCCTGAAGAAGTTTCTCCAAGGTATAGCAAATACTACCCATAAAATAGGCAAGTGACTAAATGAACAACAGAAAGTAGACTACTGACTGCACGTTCATTTGGTAAAGGCTAACACTGCGGCGCCCACCTCAAAGAGAAGAAAGAAATGGCAGGAAACAATGGTTGATAAATTATGTCATGAATAAGGCAGAAGAAGTTTAGACCGGCCTGCCAGTCAGGATATGTGGGCACCCAAAAAGCAAGCCAGAATGCCATTGGCATTGACGCTAATACAGCGTTTTATGGAGCCACAAATTGGGAGACAACGACTCATTGGTGTAGGACGAGCATGAAAAGAAAACCAAAAATGAACCAAATGAAACAACCCCAGACACTGGGGGTCTCGGTGCAGGGGATTGTACCACTGGGTTGGCTTCTACAGGGTTGCTGGTACTTGGGTTCAATACAATTGTAGAGACAAGGGGGCGGATTTTTGCTTGAAAATGGTTGTTATAAGGCCACAAGATTCCAGTATATTGATGGCGGATAGTTTCAATAATGGGGTTAAAATGCCAGAAGTTTCTTGCACGTTATATCCATTTGATGATGATGGGTTGATTGTAATCATCAAAACTGGTAGTGCCCATATGGTTTAGGGACTGATAGGCCATCATGTTAATGCTATTGGGACTTCAGCAAGTAGTATATAAATAAAGTAAAAATTGATTGTTTTGGCAAAAATTTATTGAGAAAGAAAACAAAGAGAACCAACCAACAATTTTCTCATTATGATGAAACTGATTCAATAATGTTTGATTATGGTGGGTCTAAGCAGGGATTGGGTCCCTCAAGTTTGACCTACCTGGTGAATTTTCAGGTAAAGGGGGCAGATATTCTTAATTGGAACTGACATTGAAGGATTTGGTGGCAGGCTGAGTTGCTATCAATTTGACCGCAAACGCCTGAACTGAGGCTTGACTGCATTTCCATCAGTTGGCATGACAGCATCTGGCCTGATGAGCAATAAGAATTCCCCAGGGCCACCCCACATAGGGGCGGTCCCAATTGGTTGGAAATGGGTTTAAGATGCCCAACCCACCCATGCCTGGTCGCTAGGGCTTTCTTTTAGTCAAATGAGTTATGTTGGCTGCAACTCCCAATTCATTGGAAAGGGGTTTTAAACTGTCTGTGATAGTTTCCAAAGATACTGTAAAAATTTACTCCGTTGGGTTGATTATCAGAGGTCAACCCTAGTAATCTTTCTACTGCACAGGTTCAATTTCCTCATGCACCTCGCGTTGTAAGAATATATATATAATCCAATAATAGTATGATGACTATCATCCGTAGTTGAGTTAGAAATATTTTCAGGCCCAATGCTTTGGCCAGTATTTACAATTAATACTTGATATTGTACTTGTAGGGATTCGTTCCCTGTAATCCTGTCTACTCAATCTTTGTTAAGATCCTCTGATGGCAGTCTCTTTCAGCCCAACACACAGTTGAAAGCAATCCCTTAGCCATGGTTCCCTTCATCTTTAGATCCCCACTCAGATCTCTACTCTTCTCTGAGAGTCTACCAATTATTTTTATTTTTTTCTATTTGAGGTGGGACGACCTGGGGATGATACAGCACCAATAAGGGGAGTGATGAAAATGGGAAAGGAGGATAAAATCCGGAAAACCTCCATGCACGGCATATGATAGGCCATGAACTCCATGAACCGCCTTTGCTATTCGCTATCTCAGTTCAGGGCATTGGTGCGCAACGCCAACACAGTCACAATTGTCCCCTACTCAAAGTTCCTGTACCAGAATCAAACTTGGGGAGGCAGCAGTAGAGATCCCTACTCTACCACTGGGGTATCCTCCCCTGAGTCTACCAATTATTGTCTTCTGCAATAATATCCTTGAGATGGAATCTTCACGCTAGATGCTGATAGTCTAACTATTACCAAATCTATGATAAAACTAATAGTGTTCTAAAGTAATAATGTAAATTTTTTTATCTATATTAAAGTCTATATTAATGTCTATCTTTTATTAGAGTGAATCCTAGGGAATTTATAGGGGATCCGGCCATCTAACCCTCAGTTGACACCTCTTTGATGAAACGGCAGCCGTTGCTGTTGAATCACCTTTCCTCGTCTCAGCAGTAATGGTCTTCCCCATCCTGACTAGGATTCCGACATTGGACATCCTTGAGACCTCAAATAGAAAGAGTCAGAAACGTGTCCCTAATGTTTTCCTCTCAATCCAAGCGGATCAACCATAATTGGCTAGCGACCTGCTTAGATAATGGGACTTTTTACCCATTATGGCAGGTCATTTCACCAACCAATCAATTCGCTAGTTTCAGGTGGCATCACTCGCCTCACAACTCATTAAACATTACCAATCAGTTGGTGATGAAACTTGACCGATCCCAATCAGTACACCTGATAGTTAATCACTATCAGATGCCCTTATTTCATTGGTCGCTCCACCCGATGAGATATTAGGTATTTATCCAGATTGATCCCCAATGGATACGACCAGACAAATATCCTAAAATCCCCCAAATGTAGTTCCTCTGAAATTTGGGCCAACCAATTTCCAATTCACTTCGCTTTAGGGAATTTTTCCCCTAGCAATACCAGGTAATCTAGCTGGCTGGGATATGGGCAAAAATCCCAACAGATACCATCTGCACATTGGGGATCATCCCCGATGATTTTGAGAGGTAGTTGGCACAGGGTTTGTACTTCTGTCTGAGTTGAAACTGTTGGCAATTTCAGCTAATAATCAGATATTTGTCCCTTTTTGCCTATATGTTTCCTGATTGTTGGGCTTCATTCCCATCAGTTTTAGACCTTGTGACATCAATTTGGTAATCTCGGCACAGATTTCCTTAATTTAGAAGACAAGTTCAGCTTAGGTGAGTGAGGGTACCGGGGGATGAATCCTAAGAGGGAGGGCTGTTACCCAGCGCTCATCTACCACATGGGCGAGGTCGCCCTGGATGATGAGGGGTAAAGCCACCCTCTTCAGACCCTTTTTATTAAGAAATGGGAAGATCACCCAATCCACGCACAGTGTCATGGAAATGGCAGAATAAGTTTAGACTGGCCTATCAGTTGGGATGCGTGAGCACTCAAAAAGCAAGCCAGAATGCCAGAGGCATTGCTGACCATATGACTTGATATGGAGCCGGGAATTGTGATACCATGAAGTGGTGGTGCAATAACAAGGTGAGGAGTATCCTGACGACAAACCACACTGAACCCATTCCCAACTCAGTGGTTCTAGCTGCAGGGGGTGGGATTACTGTGATAGTTTTGATGAGATTCTTGGCATGTGAGGCCATCTCATCGGGGGTGATAAGGAGATGGATTCTTTCTTTCCATTGATGGACATAGGGCCATACGGTCCCCATGTATTGCTGCTGGAAGTTTGTAAGAATGGGGTTATAGAGCCAAAAATATTGGACTCACTGGACCCAATCGGCGATGGAGGGAGCCATAGTGACCAAAAGAATTGGTAAAGCCCACCTGGAGTGCGGGGTGACAGGCCAACAGGGAAATGCCATTAGGATGTGGTTGGAAAGGGAAATAAAATTTGGTTTTTTTGTAAAATTTTATTTGGAAAGGAAAGTAAGAAAATTGACCAACAATTTTCTCAGTGCCATGCAACTAATTAAATAATGATCAATTGGGTAGTGACAGGATGGGGTCAGGTCCCACAAATTTGACCTAACTGGTGAATTGTTTGGGA